>CABHPR010108016.1:0-11863 GCA_902168415.1 Peromyscus melanophrys | reverse complement strand
CACACACACACACACACACACACACACACACACACACACACACACACACATTTTTTTAAATTAGCCCTTAAGAGAACCCCATCCAATTTGGGAAACAAGGATGAATCAATAAAGTAAAACTAGAATAAAGATCAATAAATATACATAAGAGAAAAACTACAGACATTAAAATGAGAAATAAAATCCAGGACAGGAGGAAAGAGATGAAGGAAAATCCAAAACTCTAAAATGCTACAGAAGAAAATAAAACCATAAGAAAATTTGAATATATTAAAGATCTTCTAGAGAGGTGAACAGAGAGGCAAATGAAACCATGGAAAAGGGAGATGAATAGTATTAGAAGGTTAAGCCAAGAAATCTGGTATCCGACTGGGAAGGGCATGGGGGTGGGTGTCACAGATGAGTGTGTGTGACACAGTGGTAGTGCACTCCTATATATGAAGAGTACTCTAATGAGACTCTGTTTTTAGACCAGCTTTAGGCTCACAGCACAAGTGACCAGAAAGTGAAGATATCTATGCCATCCCCAACTGTGCTCCCATACACACTCTCCCAATAACCTCACCCTTCACCAGAGAGGTGCCTTTGCTACATTCCATGAGCCCACACTGACACTTTATCATCCCAAACCTATAGTTATATTAGGGTTTGCTCTTTCATTGTGCATTCTGTATGGGTCTGAACAAGTGTTTAATATATATTTACTGTGAAAACATCACAGAGTGAGTTCCCTGCAGAGAACATGCTGTATGCCTGTTTGAACTGCTGGCTCCCAAATAATGACACAGAGACTTCTTATTAAGTATGAAAGCTTGGCCTTAGCTTAGGCTTGTTCCCAACTAACTCTTAAAACTTAAATTAACCCGTTTACTTTCATCTACATTCTACCATGTGGCTGATTACCTTTTCTTCATACTGTACACCCCACTTCCTCTGTGTCTGGCTGCTGAATTCCCCACCTCTCAGATTCCCCACCCCCAGATCCTCTCTTTCCCCAGAAGTCCCGCCCATCCTCTCCTGCCTAGCTATTGGCCGTCCAGCTCTTTATTAAGCCAATCAGAAGGTGCCTCAGGCTGGTGAGGTAAAACAGAGACAGATCTTCACACATTGTGATCAAATACCCCACCACGTGATCCTGTCTTCACAGGTTTGCCTTTTGTCATAACCACTTGGGCATGCAGCACGGACTTCTTCCACTTCTCGGAAGGCATCTAAGATTCCGCCATTTCTCTTCACGTCTTGATGCCTTCACCAAAGCATCCCATGGTGTAGATGGATCATCGTTTATCTGTGCACGTCATGAGGGTCATTTACAGATAAAACTGCTATTAACACGTGTGCAGGTTTCTGTGGCCATAGACGTTTTCATCCTCTTTGAACAAGTTGCAGACAGCAATTAGTAGGTATTATGGTAAGAGTCTGTTTAGATTCTAAGAAACTGCCCAATTGCCTTTCAGAGTTACTGTACTGTTCTCTATGCTCGTCAACAATGAGTATATTCTGCCGTGGCCCTGCATCCTTTCCAGCATTTGTAACTGTCAGTTTTCTGGAATGGACCATTCTTTTTTTTTTTTTTAATTTTTTTTTAAATTTTTTTTTAAATTTTTTTTTAAATTTTTTTTTTTAAACTTACACCTTTCTTTTTTTTTTATTTATTTATTATGTATACAGTGTTCTGCCCCCATGTATCCCTGCAGGCCAGAAGAGGGCACCAGATCTCATTACAGATGGTTGTGAGCCACCATGTGGTTGCTGGGAATTGAACTCAGGACCTTTAGAAGAACAAGCAGTGCTCTTAACCACTGAGCCATCTCTCCAGCCCCTGGAATGGACCATTCTTATAGATGTGTGGCAACATCCTACTGTTTAAAATCTCATTGTCCTGCTCCAAGTGATGTAAATCATCTTTTCACCTGTGTATCCGCCACCTGTATATGTATGCAATCTACATACAGTATATAGGCCTGTGTGTACATTTCATGAAATGTCTACTAAAATCATTGGACTATTTTTTTAAGATTTATTTATTTATTTCATGCATATGAGTGCTCTATCTGCATGTATGCCTGCACACCAGAATAGAACATCAGATCTCATTACAGATGGTTGTGAGCCTCTATGTGGTTGCTGGGAATTGAACCCAGGACCTCTGGAAGAGCAGCCAGTGAGTGCTCTTAACCACTGAGCCATCTCTCTAGCCTCTGTTGGACTACTTTTGAGCTTTAAATATTCTATGTGATGGTCCTTTACCAAATACATCTTTTGAAAATATTTCCTTCCAGCCAGTGACTCATCTCCTCTCTTTCTTGACAGTACCTCTCACAGAAAAGGAGTATTTAGTTTTATTTACATGCAGCTTATGAATTCTTTCATCTGTGTTTGAGTCTTTGGTGTTGTAGCTAAAAAAAAAAAAAATTATTACCAGACTCAAATTCATTCTAATTTTCTCCTATGTTATTTCCTGCGTGTTTTATGGTTTGGCATTTTCTATACATGTCTGCTGTCCACTGTAAAACTCACTCCCTGAAATCTGTGAGGTCTTTGTCTACAGTGATGTTTTAGTTTCTAAGTGGATGTTAGTCACTGCAATACTTAGCAGGAAAGCTTTCCATTTCTAACACTGACTATGTATGATATTAGCTGTAGAAGTGTGGGGGGGAGGAGTGTAATGTGTGTGTGTCTATATGTGTGTGTGAGTGTATGTGTGTGTGTGTCTGTATATGTGTGTATGTGTGTGTGTCTGTATGTGTGTGTGGGTATGTGAGTGTATGTGTGTGTGTCTGTATGTGTGTGTGGGTATGTGAGTGTATGTGTGTGTGTCTGTATGTGTGTCTGTATGTGTGTCTGTCTGTATATGTGTATGTGTGTTTGTGCACGTGTGTGGTTATGAACACCCATGTGCACGTGCACATGTGTGTACAGGCCAGAGATCAATGCTGCACTCCTTCCTCTATTATATTCCCTCTTATTTTATGAGATGGTCTCTTACTAGACTCACCAATCTGGCTAGATTGCTAGACAGCATCCTCAGGGACGTGTTTGTCTCCCCCTCCCCAGTGCCAGGATTTACAGGTGCATGCCTCCTCCACACCTGGCTCGTCACCTGGATGCTAGGGATCCAAACTCAGATCCTCACCTCACGCAGCAAGCTCCTTACCCACTGAGCCGTCTCTCCACTCAGATGTGGAATTTTTAACAAAGTTTTTAAAACAAATTTTTAAAGTTTTCTGTCTGTTCCAAGCTTTTGTCGTGAACAGGTGTTGACTTTGTTAAATGTCCTTCCTGTGCCTACTGACATAATCATGTGATGCTTTTCTTCTTGGAGATAAATTAGCTGGTGGCTTTGACCAGGACAAACTCTGTATGTGATACAGCAGGGATATGAAGGGGCTTCCAGATAAGAGGCACAGAAACTGTCTAGGGGTGTTAATAGATTAAATATCTACTGAGAAAAACAAAGCTTTACGTTTTCAGAAGGAATACGAGAAAATACCCTTATGACTTTGGGATAAGGGTGGGTTTTTAATCAAGACACCCCAAAATATTGCTAAGTAAGATGACATGAAAATGGAAAAGTTCTAAATATAAGACAGAAATAAATAAATAAATAATAAATAAATAAATAGACAGGTACCAGACAGGGAGGAGACATTAGCAAAACATTAAACCGACAATTGATTTGTATCTACATAAGTAAAGTGTCCTTAGAAATCCGGGGGGGGGGTAAAAATATGAATTTTAAAAAATAGAGAAAAATATATGAATGCACAACTTCAAATGACCAAGGAATAGTAGTCAGCAGAGAAATTTTTCAGAGAGAAAAAAAAAAAACTTGAGGAAAAAAATTAAATCCAGCAATCTGGAGGCTGGAAAGGTGGCTCGGTGGTTAAGAGCCCCGGCTGTTCTTCAGGTGACTTGCACTGGATTCTCAGTCCTCACCAAGGCAGCTCGCAACCATCTGTAACTACAGCTCCAAATGACCCAATGCCCTCCTCTTCTGGCGTCTGAGGGCACTGCATGTACATGGTGCACAGACATGCGTGCAGACAAAACCAATACATGTAAAATAAAAGTAAATAGATTTTTTTAAAAAACCCAATGATTCTAAATTTTAAAAAACCCAAAGTGTTGACTAATGCCACCAGTGGAGGGATTATGTTCCTAGAGATGTCATTTACCTACAAAACTATTCTAAGTATTGAAAATGTTATGGACGTTCTTTGAAATAAGATAATTGTTCTTTATTATGAAAACTTCATCCCCATGTTGCCCTTACTTACTGCATTTGAATGGAGAGACCTGTACTCCATATTCTCATGCAGAATATAGATAGAGAAATTCAGGAACTTTCTCACTTAAGGAGCAGAACACAGATACGTATCCACAATTTTTTCTCCATACAGCATAATTTTTTTTCAATAAAAATCACAAATGCCCCAAACAGAAGTCTTCACATCTCAGAATGCTATGCATGAATGAGTGCCTGGCACGTAACATTAGATTTACCTGTCTCCACAGATCAGCTGTTAATAGGCTGATTGGGGGCGGGGCCAGGGAGGGGCGGGGAGATGTCCAGGCAGCTGCTGTGTGGGGCCTTGCACCTGTGCATCTACTCAGAATATTTTGAGATTTAGCCTCATCCAGAATATTTCCCATTACTCGAATGTTGGTGCTATCAATCAGTGCATTGCTGTTTGCCTGGGGCTGAGGACTGAAGGCCCAAGGGACAATTCATTTCCCTTTCTGAATTCTATAGAATGCTCATTTTGAATTCAGGTAATCCTGGGAAAAGTAGATTTTTTTTTCTTTTTTCCCTTAGCAGAGGGATCTAACCCTGCTCCACCTTTTCCTCCTCTGCCCAGGTCACCCAGGTGACTGAACTTTCCATATGGTGACTGTGTTCTACCCACATCCCTGACCACGGCTGTCACCTTGCACCTTTCCTGTTCTAGCTGACTTGCTGACTATCTGTCCTTTTTTCTGTCTTCCAGTCCCAAGTCAAATTTCTTTCCTTTCTTCCTATTTGTGCTCTCCATCATGTTTAGGGTCTCAGTCTAGAAGAGCAACAAATGGCACTCCCCATACTTCTACAGAGTTGGCATCAGACAGACCTGGAGTCAGTCTAGAACTTAGGACCCTGTATGGGCTTGGACAAACGCTTTGATCTCTCCAAGCTTTGTTCCTTCATCTCGTCCTTCAACAGCTATTCCAATAGCTACTTTGGCTGATTTAGGGAGAAATAATGTATGCAAAGTGCCCAGTGTTTATCTAGTACTAAATAAATGTTATCTGTTATTGTTGTTTGACTTACATGATTTCTATCTGCTGGCAATCCCACCCCCTGACCTCCCCTCACCATCACCCTTTTTCAGAAGGGCAGAAGGGCTTTGACCCATAGCCCAAATGACTTTTTCTCTTGTTCAAGGTGATGTGGGTACCGCCCAGGAAAGAAGAGAACATGTCCCATCCACTCGACCCTATGAGTCACATTATTTTGTTAAAAGGCAATTACAGCTGGATGAGACTGGAGACTCGTATAATCAACCACCCTTCCTGCCTACAATGAACATGTAGAGATGTTTGTCAAAACTTGAAGACTTTAGGTGCTGCAGCTATCCCAAGGGCTAGTTCTCCTTCCAGATACCTCTGCATGTCTCTTTCTGACCACAGTCGCTGTCTCCAGAGCCTGGATCCTTGCAGATGTACTCCTTGGCTAGCTGAGCTGCAAAGCCCTCTCCTACTGGCATTGGCTCAGTTCTCTGCAGAATTCAGGGCCCTGGGGGGATGAAACTTGGCTGCAGCTCACAGACAAAAGTCCACCTCCTCTTCCAGAACAGAGAGGAAGACCAGGCCTGGGAGGGTCTGGGCCAAAGGAATTCAGAAAGCCTTTCTCTTGGGTCAGCCCTTTCCCTGAGCCAGGGAACCTCCCCTTGCCGGCTTGCCTCTGACCTCCCGGAGGGGCTTCATTTTCTCAGCATCTCAGGCCACACTGGCTCAGCCCCATGTTAGGATCCTATAGTGTTAATAATAAACCACCAAACCGTGATCATTGTGGAAGAAAAGATCAAAATAAATGCAGCTTGATGCTTTAATCAAGTATAAATAGACCAAATATTAGTTCTGATCAACATCTATCAATAATTACTGATGCAGAATATCATCTACTGGCATTACATAAAGACATTTTATTAATGAGAGCTGGGCGGTGGTGGTACATGCCTTTAATCCCAGCACTCACGAGGCAAAGCCAAGAGGATCTCTGTGAGTTCGAGGCCAGCCTGGTCTACAGAGCGAGATCCAGGACAGGCACCAAAAAAAAAAAAAAAGACATTTTATTAAAAAATGTATTGATGTGGGGTGTCAGTATGTAAATATGATTCATCTGTGGGGAGGAAGGCAGTGGTAAAAATAGATAGTAATAAAACATGCTCAATCAAGGGTGTGTGCTTATGTGTAAAGATGTGTAAGAGTACAGGTGTGTTTGTGTACTTGCGTTGGGTGTGTTGTGTGAGCTGTATGTGTGTCTATGTGTCTGTGTGTCTGTGTGTCTGTGTGTCTGTGCATGCACGTGCACAAGTATGTGTTTAGCCAGAGCTGTAATTACAGGGTTACTAAAGATGTGAGGTACATAGTTAAGATTTTGTCAGCACTTTTATTGTTAATACTTAGTGAGATTAGTCATTTTATTTGTTCCTTTTCAATGCCAAAAATGGAAGACAGCTGTTCGTGCACTAAAGTTCCCTTTTAAAAGATAGTTCTTTCTGTTTATCAGGCATATTTTGCCCCTGGGGAAATGTATTTTTAAATTGCATCGTCAAATGAAGTGAGTAGGAAAGATCCCTCTCGTCACTACTTCTAAATAATAAGGAAGATTTTACATGGGGAAACACTACTGAGGGCTGACAGGAACGATCTGGGAGAGTTCAAAATTACTCAGTCCCATCTCCTCTGGCAGGGCAGAATTCCTCAGAGTGCTCAGTCCCTAAATTCCTCCTAAAGCTGAAAATAGTGGGAGTAAGTTCAGTGGTGTCCACAGTGGTCAAGAAAAGCCTGAGACTGGTGGCTTCCATCAGATCCAGCAGCCACCAGGACAGGGAGCCACCTCCTTTAGTGAGACAGCCTTGGTCAATCAAATCCAAACCCAGGACTTGTTACCACCCTGGAGTTACTCATCTTCCACAATCAACTCCCTGAATTTGCCTCCACCAGTACGTTCAATATTTACCATCGAACAGACCAGAAGGTTAGAAGCTTAATTACATCTTAAACAAAGGCCATATTTATCACTTGTTCTTTGTTCCAACTTGTCAGGTTTCTCCAACAGAGGTAATATTTATCTCTCCTCTGTGGATTTTTGAAGACATCATCCTTTTTATTCCAGGGGCAGCTAGTCATTTTGTTCTCCAATTCAAACAATGACCTAATAGGAAATCTACCAGGTTGCTTTGTAGAAGAGGTGTTTTCTTAATCCCACAAAATAGCCCCAACTCCTAATACAGTTATATTGTTATTACTGAGGTAAAACTTAGAGGCATAAAGCAATTGAACCATCGCAAATCAACACACCAAACATGTCTGTGGTGTGCAGTTCTGAGAAACTCTGCCCAGCTGTCAGCTTCCGTGGCTTCCAAGCCAAGTCAGATTCCTCTCAAGAGTCCCCCAGACAATGATGTAAGGAAGCAAAGCCACGGTACAGAGCCTGGTCATGGATCCAGTGAGTATTCCTTTGGCCAGCCTTTGGGTAGCAGCGGCTCCATCCTTCTGCATGCAGTTCCATGGCCTCTGAGCCTGGTCCTGCATCACCTATTCCTCTTGTCTCCATCATTCTCCACAAGCCTATGCAGAAGGCTGACTTCTGAACACTGTAACCTGCAACACTATTAAAATGTTAGAAGACGTTCAGATGGAGTTGGGATCAGGATAATGGAGACATGTTGGGAGGAATGTTGAATTTGTTGAATTCTCTAAGGAAATCGTGATGGCCAGTGAACTTTGAGTCCTCCTACCTTAAATGATGCCTGCATTTGGAAAACTAAGGAAGATCCGGAACCAGTGAAGGAGAGCCAAAGAAGATGAACCCTGCATAGGCCAAGGAAGAAGGGACAGAGGAGAGACTGAGAGAGAGAGACCTTGGTAGTGACGTACTCAGAGAAGTTCAACCGAGTCTGAGCTCTCTCCTTGATGTCCTGTGGGATCCTGGGCAGCCAGGTCACTGCACCTCCTTTGACTTCCTTCGTTCAGTTCTGCACAATTCTAATTCTCCTGCCTGCCCCACTGAGCAGGAATCCGAGTCCAGGGAGATAATGTGTATGAGAACAGGTTACTGACCTGACCACCCAAGGGAGCCGCACCACAGGACAGAAGCTAGGAGGAAGCATGTGTAAGTGCGACTGAAGAAGAACACCCAACACATTCCCCAGACACTGGGGGGGGGGGGGGGCGGCTCACTCACTGGCAAGGCCAACACCCATCCTCACCTCCTAAGTCTGAAAGCAGATGCTGTGCAGCCACTCAGTAGACCATTACCTTTCCAGGTGTCGTTAGTTATTTTCTCCTTGAAATGTATTTGTTGTGTGGCGTTAAATCGATCTCAATAATTTATTCATTCTCAATGATTTACAATAGTTTCCACAAACTGTGTTCTAAAATACTAAAGTACTAAAATAGCTTACTCTTGGTGACTATAAAGACTGTCACTGGATGTTAAAAAAAAAACCAAACATGTCAGTCACCACATTCCATACAAGGAAATAAATGACTTAGGACACATGAAACTAAGTGTCTGTGGACATCAGATCATGTTCCATGAATTTACTCAGGAAACAATTCTTTAGTCCCTAACGTCATGCTTGTGTGGAATCATCTTGAAAATGTCTTTTAAACATGATGAACAGGGACAGCCATTGTCTCTGCTTCCTCCTGCCCAGTACACCTTCTTGATTTTTTTTTCTGATGGCAATACTCCCTGGACCACCTCCCACACTTGATTGGGGGAGATCACTCTCCCTTTTCCTCCTATGAATTCTGAGGTAACTGCCAATCAGAATAATTACGGTTCTAGTCTCCAGGGGCCAAACCCAGGGTGGGCTCTATCTTGGTGCTCATTCTCCATGCCTCATTGACTGACCTGGTAGTGTAAATACCACCCAGACCAGTTAATGGGAGTGATTTATAGATGTGTACTCGGAGCAGAGCCCTCTCATCTTCCGGAGGATGCGGAGAGGGCTGGTGGAATCTTGGAGCTCTCTCCGGTCAAACTCGCCTCTTCTCACATGTGGAAGGCTCGGGGGGGGGGGGGGGGGGGGGGGAATGAAATCAAACTCAAAAGAGGAGAAGACAGGCCATAAGGGGAAAGAGGAGAGAGGAAGAGGAAAAATTCTGTGGTGGGGTGGCAGAGCAGGAGAGGAGGAGAAAGATGAGGTGAGAGAGAGAGGCAGAAAGATGGCTAGAAAGAAGAGAAGGGATAATAAGTGAGGAGAGAGGGTTTCTGAGACAGTGAGAAGAGAGGAAAGAGGGGAGGAAAGACAGGCAGAGGTGACTGACATGATACAGGATTGGCAATATGAAAGGTCTCAGTACTGTGTTGACGTGCTGGGTAAACTCTGAGGGAGTAGTGAGAAGACACATTTAGTCACAGAGAAAATAGATTCCTGTCTAGATGGGAAGGGACAAAGACTCACAGAATAATTTTAGGTTCATTAACTTGTAAAATTTTGAATTCTGCAAAATAGGAGGGGCATCACTATTTTCCACTTCATATGGTTTAAGTAAGATTCCTCTGTCAAAAACTACGTCCTTGTGGTGGTCAGCCACCCAAGTGTCTTAGACGTGCGTGAATATCTGTTAAGTTAATGTGTGGAGGCTCTCAGGTTACTTCCCCAAGGCTACAGCTAAGGCCCCATCACACAGCAGGAAGGGACATTTGTCTTGGGCAGCCTCCTTCTGGACACTTTTATCCCTTTGTGGTACCCCAACCCCAACATTCTTTCCCAGTTCCTGTACAATAAAACTTGCTTCAAAGAACAATTTAACATCCCTGCTGGAGTTGTAAAGTCCCGGAGAACTTAATGGTCTGCTCTCTCTGGGCCCTTCTAAAGGTCATTTAGGAGGAGACCAAGGAGGTTAGGCTTGAAAATCAGGAAAAGGAATGTCTAGTTCTTGACAGTGCACCCGCACAAGAAACTCTGGAACGGCGGCACGGGAGGACAGGGTCCCAGGGACACCCGTGCAGTGGGGACACTCCACGCTCCTGCAGGGAGCCTGGGTTGCCAGGCTCAGAATCCCTGAAGCCCTGACTGCGCAGCCCCTGAGAAATCAGTCTGTTTACGCCAGCTTCAATTTGCTTACGTTTTCCCCTTTTTCTTCCAGAAAAATAAAGACGGTTTTGACCATACCGTACCCACTAAAATCACGGAATGTTTCCGAAGCTCTTGGTGGTCAACCTGAAAAGAACAAACATCACAATTCCAAAACGTCAGGGAGTTTCTCAGAACCTATAAACAACGTAGCTCTTATCAATAAACTAACACCCATGCATACGAAGTCAGGTAAAATGGTCATTGCTGATTGGTTTTGGCCATGCTATAGAATTATAGAATTACAGACTGCTTCAGCCTGGACCTACCGGTAAGGACAAGCACACCTTTCTTTAAGGATTTCTGGGTATGTTCTATCTCTAGACTAACGATGTCACACAGTGTCAGTTCTGAGCTCTACCCTGACAAAGCAGCAGCAGTCATGACCAAGCGTGGCCGTAATCAAAGGTTCAGTAAGCGATTAGCAATGTCTACCACGGGCGAAGAAAGTGCAAACGATTGCACGCCTTTTTCTCTTCTGTGTGCCATGTGGCTTTCCTTCCCCACTTCTGGAAAGTGAAAGTGCACTTTGCTCTGCAGAAGCGTGGTCTCCAGGAAGCCAGCCCTGTACTTTGCCCTCACAGTAGAGCATTTAATCTAACCATTCTCTTGATAGGTTTACAGATGGGGCCAAGGAGACATGAGTGGGGAAATGCCACCACAAAGAATCATTTTTTTTTTTACCTTGGAGTTTCAGTTTGGAGGACTTTGTAGTTTCTAGTAATTGTCTAGCCACCATGGAAGAGGGATCCACCAGAAAATGGAGACAGCAAGAGGGAGTCGAAACTCAACTGATCCTGTGAACTCCCTCAGCCACACACGTGAAGCAGTTTAAAATCGGGTACAGAGCAGAGTCTGTGTTACTTACAAGTGTTTGGGTTAGGTAGTCTATACCTTAACCTGCACAATGCCAACCCATCCCACCGTTAATGATTTTCCTCCCCCAACTGTGAGCTCTAATAATTTCCAAAATCAGTTTATCCCAAGGAAGACAATAAATAAGCCTTGAGGGTGATTTGCTGATAGAATTCTAGGGGTCTTTTCCACAATTCTGAGGTCCCAAATGCCGGAGAACTTGCAAGCATGCCACACTAAGACACTTGGAGCTTCAAGGTCTGTCCTTGCCTCCAACCCACCCTCCCTGCCCTCTGTACTGAAACTCAGTGTCATCAATGACCACATTCCAGAGACTCTGCCAATCACTGTCAGGCCTGGTCAAGAGCCTGAGTTTCCAGATGAATATGATATGTAATCTCTGATGTCAGTGGCTAGATGAGTAGCTCAGAACACCAACATTAATCGCCAGGTTAGCATTCCAGCCGTCCGGTGCCATGATTAAGAAGAAATGAGCGTGGTCCGATGATAAACCAAGGGCCCATTTATGGAGCTAGAAAAGGGTTCGAGAGATGCCCTTTTCTTTCCAATACCTTGTTTGAGCATAAACAGTCCTTAGGAAGAGGGGAAAAAAACTTCTGCTCTGCCTTTCAAAGGAAGAAGGTTTTTTTTTT
>CABHPR010108015.1:0-11779 GCA_902168415.1 Peromyscus melanophrys | reverse complement strand
AGTGGCCATTTTCAGGGAAGGGAAAAAGATTATTTCATTTTATTGAGTGCCAGACAGGAATGATTCTGGTGTGAATAAAACTATTGCTAATTATCGTGGGTTTGCAGCCCTCTCTTTGTGACTTAGGAATGCTAAAGACAGGGTAAAATCCCTGTTACAATGGAGGCTTTCTTGCTGGTCAGCGGAGGTATTTGGTCTGCCGACAACCGCGCCTGCTTGGTCCCTGATGGTTCATTTCTATTGACTTTCTTTCCAGAATTTAAACACTTTTTCTTTATATGCCTAGCTGTGGAAACTCCAACTGAGGCCACAGTTGGAAGGGGTCAGGAAGACAGTTGAAGTCACGCTGGACTGTGAGGGCTTTCAGGAAGAACACACTGTCCTTCAGCCTCTGTTCACCATCCGATGCCCAATGAGCCTTGTTCAAGTGACCCTGGCACACATATCCTAGTACAGTTGTACCTGCTTAGCATTCTCACACCGAGCCAGGATTCTGGGTCCTGAAATTTGAGGAAAAAGAGGGGAAAAAATCTTTTAAATTTAGTCTCCATCAAACAAGAACTTTATAAATATCTCCCACCTTTATAACAATTTTAAGATCACAGTTAGTTGTTGCCCAAATCCTCTATCTGTGTCACAACAAAGCCACACAGAATTGTCCTTAAGGACTCCTGCCTTTTTTTTTTTTTTTTGAGATGTGCTATCACTATATAGCCCTGCTGGCCTGCAAACGATCCAACTTCGGGAGGAATCTTGGTCAATGTCCGCAGCCACCAACATTTTGTTATATACATAACGGTTCTTGAGTTATTATTTTGTAATATTCTGGATAGCATTTATGTTGTCTGTTATTCCATCCCTTCAAACAGGATGAGAATTCCACAAGATCAGGAGTTTTATTACATAGCTCCATCTAAAGTGCTTTGATATTTGTGGTATAAAGTAACAGTAATTTTTTTATATTAGTTTTGGTTTTTGAGACATCAGTTTTCTATGTGGCCCAAGCTAGCCTGGAATGCATTGTATAGATCTCTTTAAGAGTAATGGAGTTACAGGCATGTGCCGCCATGGCCAGCTGTATTAGTACATTATGTATATATTCATTATACGTGATAGTCTGACACAATTGAGAGGCTGTAAGAATTTTGATTTAACTTGCCATTCTCTCTCTCTCCCCTCCCCCCACCCTCTCAACAGGGTCTTGCTATGTAGTCTAAGCTGTCTTTGAGCTCAAGGTCCCCTGCCCAAGTCTCCTGAGTGCTGGGGTTACAGGTGCATGGCATTGCATTTGTTTTTTGTTTAAACTCAGACCTAAGAAGGTGGACTTCAGTATTTAAATGTTGAATAGGATCGCACAGGGTAGATGGAAAGGAAAAGAATGGAATACCGAGATGAAGGCAGCGCTCTGTGGACTACCGGGTCCATACACTGACTTGGTCTCCTAGCAGCTGGGCTAGACCACACTCTTGGATTATGGCCACTTTCACGATTCGGAGGTGCAGCTGGCTGCTGGGAACAATCATGAGGATGAGACAGGAATAGAGAGGACCAAGGCTCTGACAGCACGTAGCTCCACAAGCCCTTCTATATTGGAACAGTGCCACTAAATGTGGTATATGTTATAAATGTGTGCACAGAAATGTGTGTAACACAAGGGCAGTTTTTGTACTTCGTCAGTCTTTACACTACTGACTCTCGTATTAGAGTGTATGTGGCCAGGTTGTATGTATGTGTGCAGGTGGAAGGAGGGCTGAAGTAGCTCTCTGGGCAGTTTCAGGCACAGTCTGAGTCTCATCCCAGGCCAGTGCACACAGATGCTAGATTGGAATTGGGGACTTTACATACCAAATTGGCATCTTTGTAGAATATGCCATGAGGTTAGACTGTGGAGTTGGCCTCAACTTTCCAGGCTTCCTAAAGTAGATGGGAAGTTAAGAGAAAGAATCTCACTGCCTTGAGTTATTTGGTTTTCTTTCTATCTTCTTTCTCCCAGTCTCTCCCCCTCCTCCCCCACTTATTCTCCCTCCCTCCCTCCCTTCCTCCCCTTGCCACAGGGTCTCTGTGTCTTGGCTGGCCTGGAATTCACTATGTGGCTCAGGCTGGCCTCAACTCCCCCACCTGCCTTGCCTCCCAGATCCTGAGACTGAAGGCCTGTGCCTTCTTGTCTATGTTCTTACAGTATTCATAGGATAATGAAGACTATTATCTTAGAGCTGTGTCTTCTGGGGTGAATGATTCCAATCTTAGAGGTTCAGACCCTCTACTGTATTCAGACGGTTTCTCTCTTGATTCTGGTTTGGTTTTGAGACAGTCTCTGTATAGTCCCAGTAGTCCCATATCTCACTAAGTAGACAGGGCTGGCTCCCTAGATCTGGTGCCATCGTGCCTGGACCTTCTTGATTATGTAGCTATAGCATGAAAGCTTCTTGCACAAAACCAAACCATTTAAGGGGAGAACAATGTTGTATGTATGTTTTGTGGCACATCAGTCTGTGGGGAACAAGTCACTCCATTGGGACATTTTCGTCTTAATTAACTGGTCCTCGTCAGTCTTTCCTGTCAACAAGGTCCAGAAAGAAGCCAGTGCTCTCAGGAGTTGTTTCCTTGCATTGTGCTTTCTCGGCTTGATAATTTTGCAAGACACCGTGGTCATTGGACGACTTTGCTCCATGGCGTGTGAGGTTAGGTGTAGGTTTGCCAATATATAAACTCTCAAATTATGGCTTCCTGTCCATGGCTTAGCTTGAAATCCCTTATCCTTTTTAGAATTTTTAGGAAGGGAAATTTGGACCTGTTTCCTATGGGTGGACATCCATGGGGGGATTACAACACAACTCGAGTTATCTACACACAGACTGGAAGGTGTACAGGCCTTGTGGTTGGGCGTTGTCCTCCTTTGTTTGATTCATTATCATCTTAGGTGGAGACAAAATAGCTGTTTGTTCTTCGGTCGGAGTGCTGACCTCTGGCCATCCTGATACCACCCTGATCCGGCCCTGTTAGCTTCGGGGGAAAGGGCCTTGTCAGTGGATACTGATTAAAATCTCCTTCAAGTTTTATGGTTGGAGAAAACAAGAGCCTTGCCCAGCACATTGATTCCAGATCCTTCCTAGCCATAACAATCACCTTAAATGTGGTAGCCACAGTCCAAACCCAAATAAATTTTCCCTCTGACAGGAGGCTTATCTGGCCAGAGCGCTAGCAGAGAGCTGGCTTTCGGCTGGATGCTGCACTCAGAAGGCTAGATAAGGTGTTGACTCCTGGAACTCTCTGGCACATGGTGGTGGTGGGGTAAGGGGTGAAAGATTTCAGTGAGGCCCTCACCTGGCCATTGACATCTCTGGGAGGCAGAGTTAATAAACAGTGGGGCCCATTAAAGACACTTTCGCAAACCACAGCATCCCCATAATGAAAGGAAAACAGCAGTTTAAGTATGAACTCAGTTTTAGGCTATCGTAAAATAAAGTTCTGAACACATTTAAAGTTGTAGTTAGCTTGTTTTGTTTTTGATGTTTGATCTTATGAATTCAGTTTTCAGAAGTAGAAGGTCACAGAGAGCAAGCAGATGGTGACATCTGACAACCGACCCCATTCATGGCTTCCTTTGCATTCTCTTAGATAAGGGTCTATGTGTTCTTCAACTTCTTTTTACCTTTTTTTTTTTTTTTTTTTTTTAAGAACACTGTTCAGAGTGATACACTCAGTTATTGTGTGCCAGACATGATCACATGCTGAGTCGTGTGCACTTTGACCTTTGGTCCACCAATATATTTTTTTTGGTAACAACACTGAACCACCCTTCATTAGAGTTTATGGGTCCTTCAAACTCTTGGGCCCTAGGAATGTCCCTTACATAGCTGCAGGGTACTCATGGCTGCCACCAAGACACCTGTTGTGTGGGGAAATCTTTTGTTCCTCCAAAGGTTTCAGATCACATACCCTTTCTTTCCCAGAGTACCAGAAGCATCCCTGTGGCCGTCCATCCCCGTAGCTGTCCATTTCCCATATAAAGTGAGAAGGGCAAGATCATTCCCATCAGTGAGCTCCCGACACCTGGGACACTTTCATGTTGCAGCAACTAAGGGCCCTGGTAAAGGCCCTTCTGTTGAAGTCATGTGATTAGTGACTGCGTGCAACTTTGAAAACTCAGTTATGGAAGAACAGTTACTGGCCTAGCTCTGGAATCTGAAAGGATTTAGGATAATTCTTTTACTATAGAAAACTGGGAAAAGATTATTTGATCTTATTTTTAACATCAGGACAAGGTGAATTTAGCTTAGCAAGGATTCTGTACACAGCTTTTGCTTGAAAAGACTTTGGGACCATGTCTGTAAAATCTCAAATTGGGTTCTTCAGCATACATAGTTTTAGCTTCAAGGTAAGGATGTGCTATCTATCTCACTTTGAAACTTGTCTTTTCCTTGGTTAAAAATAAGTCTGAAAACAACTTGTGAATCACAAGGAAAATAATCCTCAGTGAGAAAGATAGTAAGACCCAGGAGAACACACTTGTGTGAAGGACATACAGAATATTACCTAAGATGTGGTGCCACACACCTGTAATCCCAACTCTAGGATAGCTGAAACAGGGGGATCATGAGTTGAGGCCAGCCTGACCTACAGAGTGAATTCCAGGCTAGCCTGGGCTACATAGCAAGACCCTGTCACAAATTGAAAGAAAAGTAACAAAGCAAAGCAGACATTCAAAAAAAGTCATTTAACTAAGATGCCTACCTGGGATAGGAAACTCAGTAGCAATATTGACCAATTCTTTCTCTTTCCTCCTCCTCTTGTTTCTCCTTCCTCCTCTTCTTCCCTGTCTTCCTCACTTTCCTCTTCCTTCCTTCCTTCCTTCCTTCCTTCCTTCCTTCCTTCCTTCCTTCTTTTGTTTTTGTTTTTGTTTTTTGAGACAGGGTTTCTCTGTGTAGCTTTGCGCCTTTCCTGGAACTCACTCTGTAGCCCAGGCTGACCTAAAACTCACAGAGATCCACTAGCCTCTGCCTCCCAAGTGCTGGAATTAAAGGCATGTGCCACCACCGCCCAGCTCTTTTTTTTTTTAAAGGCAGAGTTTCACTCTGTGTCTCTGGCTGGCCTGGAACTTACTATGTAGTCCAGGCTTTCTTTCCTCAAACTTAAAAAATAATCCTCTTGCCTCGGTTTCCTGGAGTCACAGTTCTGAGCTACCATCCCTGGTAGTAGTTAGTGAACATTTTTTTTTTCTTTTTTAATACACTGAGTGGTTTCAATTCTTGACTCTAAAATAAGTAAGGCAGGATCCATGAGCTCAAGAGTGTCATTATATAAAGGACACACAGGGCAGACAGACAGCCTGCCACTCCTGCATTGGACATTGATTTTCTGCTATGACCCAGAAATCTGGGTTAAGCATCTAGTTAATATTGATGTGACTGTGTAGATAGATTTATATGTATGCATAATATATCTTTGTGTATGTATGTATGTGTGTATATATATGCATGTGTTTATGTATGTATGTGTATGTTATGCATGCATGTGTGTGTATGTATATATGTATGTATTGTAGCAACTCTTCAGTCACATTTGTTTATTCGGCCAACTTCAAGGTTAAAGACATCTGTACTAAGGTAGCGACTTTCCCTTTGTTATTACTGTCTGAATAACACAGCGTGACAAGTATTTGCAGGCATTTTCATTATATGAGGAGTCACAAGCCATCTAAAGATACATGAGATGTGCGGGAGGATGGATGCAGATTATGCACAAATCCACACTATTTTATACAAGGGACTCAGGACTCTTTGGGTTTTGATACTCACAGTATGATCCTGGAGCCAGTCTCCATGGACAACGAGGTATGACAGTGATACGTGCTTTTTAAAGCTGTTTACTAGGTGTTGTTTTCTTAGGACTATCTACCCTGTGTGGTATTATTCATATATGTAGACAGAAAATGAGCAGGTTGAGTAAATAGCCACTGGCTATTTTCTCTGCTCTTGGCCAAGGTCTCCTGGTCTCTAGACTTGCTCTCTTTTCCCCCCTCCAGTGAGAGAAATGGCCCTTCATTTTCCAGAGCGTGTGTAGCAGTACATGGGTGTTCCTAGAATGTAATTTGTATTATATAGGAAGGAGTTCCATTTTGAATCATTTTGTAATTCTTCAGCTTTCATCTCAAAAGTTGCACACACATCTTTAGGGAGCTCTCTCTCGGCTCCCACATGTTCCTATGGTGAAGTTTTGGTGATTTCTTCATTTGTATATCATTTGCTGTGTGTGTCACTGTTTGATTAGTGTACTTGTCCCTCTCTGACTATTCCCAGGAGGTCAGGGCCATCTCACATTCAGTGCCTAGCATATTGCAGCCAACCGAAGGAAATGTTCATTGAAAGGATTCGTTATTTCTTTTTCTCACAACAGATTATCCAACATGTGATCAACTCACTTGTGCCAATGGAGCCTGTTATAACACGAGTCAGAAGTGTGATCAGAAAATTGATTGCAGGGACTCCTCAGATGAAGCTAACTGCAGTAAGTCATGTGCCTTCGAGGTGTGTGTGGTGGTCGCTTGACGCTGGCTTATTATACTGACTCGAGAGGAACAAATACACACAGTGCTTCCCAGCCTGTGCTCACTGGATCCATATTAATTCGCTGTTTGAAATCATCCACCAGTGGGAGTTTTTACACCATGAATTTTGGCAGAAGCTACAAATTGGGCCCTTTCAGTTCCCCCATGGACTGGTTGTATCAGTGGCCACTGCCTAATATGTTACTTTTAAAACATGGGGTAGAATCTTCCAGTGAAATTAGAAGGTGACAATTCAATTGAAATTATCTCTTTCTTTCTCTTTTTAACCCTGTGTCTCAGCTGCACTGTGTTCACGAAAGGAATTTGAATGTGGCAGTGGAGAGTGCATCCTTCGTGCCTATGTCTGTGACCACGACAATGACTGTGAAGACAATAGCGATGAGCACAATTGCAGTAAGGGTATTTCCTTGGGCTGGGTCATGTGACAAGGGGTACTTCTTCCTCTCCCATATACTAACAGACTGCATTTTTTCCCTCAAAGAAGTCTCTGATGGCAGATGAAGCCAAAAGATTGCGATCTTGTTAGTATTGCTTGACCTGGGTTCCTCCAGGGATCTCAGTAGAGGCAAAAGTTGCTAATAGCTTGCATTCTTTCTTACATTCTTTGAGACAGAGTGGCAAGTCACAACATGTCACAGGACTCTGACATTGATAGCAGATCTTGAGAGAAAAGGGAGCTTCCTCCTAACAATGGTTCTAGCTCCAATTTTGAAATTTCCACTGCATTAAAGTTAGAAGTCCAGGAAAGTTTCTATGTTTGTTGTGAATGACTTTCATTATCTCTGCATCTTTCTGACCCAACAAGTATCTCTGTGTCTCAGCTGTACTCTGAACTTCCTTTCTTGGAATATTGTAAAGTAAGAAGACACGATGATAACCGTTTTGCCAGCTCCTACGAGTCACCAGCTTCCTAGGGTTGTCTACTTACTACAATAATCTCTCACCTGCTTTGATTGGCTGGTGCCCCATCTCCCTAGTTTTTCTGGGAGTTAGGCATGATTTTCTTCTTGGAATCTGGGCATTAAAGAGAGTTAGGCACTGTGGGATGGGTGACTCCATCAGTGTAGATGACAGTTAATGCTTGTGGTAAAGTCAGTAAATGGTGAGTGTTGGCACGGCTAGGCATGGCTGGCATCTTGATCACTACACAGCTCTGTTCTCTAGCACCTGAGTTCATTTCCTGGAGGCAAAGCTGCTATTATTTTGGCCCCCTTTTCTTCTTCTTCCCTCCCCCCCCCACCATGTTTGTCAAGCTATTAAGGCTCAAACCGATGTAGAAGCATCAGTTTCTGGGAGCTGAATGCAGGCAGTGGATGAACACTTTGATTTTCCCCAGGGACCGTGCCTTTGTAGTGCTCTGTTGCTCTCTTTCAGCCTATGACACATGCGGGGGCCACCAGTTCACTTGCTCCAACGGCCAGTGCATTAATCAGAACTGGGTCTGTGATGGAGATGATGACTGCCAAGATTCTGGTGATGAAGATGGATGTGGTAAGGACTAGACATGGGTCCCATCAAGAATCATAATCCTCTCCTTCCCATCTCTAAGGAAAAGTTTCTTGTCCTTCTTTATGCCTTTCTTTTCTTTAAGATTTATTTTATGTATATAAAGATTTATCTTATGTATATGAGGCACCAGATCTCATTATAGATGGATCTGAGACACCATGTGCTTGCTGGGAATTGAACTCAGGACCTCTAGAAGAGCAACCAGTGCTCTTAACCACTAAGCCATCTCTCCAGACCACTTTTGTTTTCCCTTCAAGACTACTTGTCTTACTGATGCACAAGTAACAAGCCAGGGAAGGAGGGAAAACGTCATTTGTTTTCGACTTTAGAGCCTTTTAGACTTTAGAGCCTTTGAAAATGCCTTAGGCCTGTGGGAACACGTGAGCTTCTATTTTTGAGTCACTGCAGGATGGGCCGTGCTGGGAACACTGGAATGGAATTCAGGATGGGCAGGTGCAGGCAGCTTCCCATAAACTGTCATTTGAGAAGGAAGTTGCCCCTGGTGTTCAGTTTGCTGCTGTCACCAGCGGCTCCTCCCACAGTTCTCAGTTATCTGACACTTGCCCCACACAGCAGCTTTCACTCTTATTCTGGAAGCATCTACTCATTTTATGTTTCTGTGTTCCAGAGGATGGCCTTCCCATTTTTGAGTTGTCATTTTCCTTTGATGATCAATGTTTGTTGGCTGCCTCATTCAAAAGAAGTTATGTGATCCTAGAGGATATCAGGAAAAGGCTGGTGGTAGACTCTCCTACAACAGAAAGCTTGTCTGGATTTTTGTTTCTCACCCGGCCCATGTCGTCTTTTAACCATGAGTCATTAGGAATGGCATAATCCCTACCTAGGGTGGTCTATAACTCTCCTTTCTTCCCTTTCAGAAAGTGATCACCGTTATCATACATGTTACCCAAGAGAATGGGCTTGCCCAGGGTCTGGACGATGTATCTCAATTGATAAAGTTTGTGATGGAGTTCCAGACTGCCCAGATGGAGAAGATGAAAATAACACCACGGTTGGAAGACACTGTAGTGAGTGTGGGAACTGTATACGGGATGTTTTTAGAGCAGATTCTCAAAAGCCAACGACATCACCTGACACCTGCACGACAAAATGGCTGCTCCAGGGACAAACATTTATTGTTTCTCATGGTGGTTCTTACCTACACAAAGCCAGGCTTGGTTTGACAGTGGTGGAAAGAGTGAGCCCTAGCACTCAGGCATTTTTAAATTTCTGCAAGTGTCATGCTTGGCTGAGTCCAGAATGCAATGAAAGTACATGACAACAGGGATAATTGTTTGAATAACAATTATGATGACTCTAATGCTTGGGAGATTTTTATTTCGTGCGATGCCAGGGCTTAGTGTGATGCAAATGCCCTACCCACTGAACTCTGTCCTCTGTCCTGTTTCATACATTTGATATTTTCGCCTTATACTGATCTTATTAGGATGCACTAGAAAAAAGGTTCCTAGAGTGTGTGTGTTTGGCTCTTCTTAGGATAGGTACTCCTTTCCAGTGCTAAAACTGAGCTGACTATGTAGTGTGCCACCACACCCTCCTTATCCCCTTCCTCCAGTTAGCCCATCTGTTCTGAGAACATCTCACGTCTCGGAGGGGAATACAATTTTGAACTTGATCTCATCATTTGGACACTAACACAGTTGATTTCACAGATGAGTACATGTAATTCTAATTCCAAGGACCACCGCTGTCCCCCCCACCCCTCCCCACTGCCCGCCACCCACCGCCAACAAACAACACTTCTTATATCTAAATGCCCCTCCATTTAATTTGCAAGATTTATTATGAAAGTTCAGAATAAACAAATGATATGTGATCATTATAGAAAATAGACAGTAACAGAAAGAAAAAAACTCATCTCCTGAAACCCTACTGTTTGAAGCTAGCCAAATTATCACTACCAAAGCTTATTATCTAATTTTTCATTAATGGTACTAGTAATCACCAGTAGTCACTTAGGCCCACACATAACAGTTGTTATAACATTAAAATAAAAGGGGGTTTAAGGAACCCAAAGGAAGCATTTGCTAAATAATATTGCAGGAAGGTGGCTGGTTTTCTCGCTCTACTGCATGCTGCACATTTGGTGTTTCCCTCTGGAAGTTATTAGGCCAACTTGGTCTTGTCATAGTCTATCCACTTAAGAGCTTCTTTCCTTCTCTCTGTTTAGGTATGGGTAACTGCCCTTTACTAAACTGTGAGTACCAATGCCACCAGACACCATTCGGGGGAGAATGTTTTTGTCCCCCAAGTCACATCATCAACGTCAATGACAGCCGTACCTGCACCGGTAAGTGGCAGCTAGGAGCTCCAGGTAGTTCATCAGCATGTGCCAGAGGGACTACACACCCTGACACCCGGGCAGTTTCAGCCCCGAGGCTCTGGCGAAGTGACAAGCTGGAGAGGGGAGTTGACCAGTGACGTGTCCCCATTCACCCGCTGATTTGCTTGCTCCCTTGGGAAATATTTAGAGGCCCTGGCAGTGCCGGTTTCCTTTTTTGTTTTTTTAAGTTAGCATGAGTACTGTGGGGTTGTGGTACAGTGTCTTCAGACACAATCTGTTCCTGCTGACTCTCCTTCTATCCATCTCCCTGAGTACTTGGTGTTCTCTTGCCCACCGTCTTAAGCTGTTTCTTTTCCTCCTTTGTCACAATGTCTTATGCCTACCCCTCCACAACACCTCTTTCTCTCCCTCATGGTCTCCTTTTCACAGCCCTTCAAATCCATTCCTGTACATGCGTATAAACGTAAGCGAGGGCATAGAGCCATGCTGGTTTTTAAACACTGAAAATCAGCACAAGCAAACCTCCTGAAGGAAGGGACCAGGGCTTCATCAGGTTGGGGGGCTTGCTGCTGAGGTCAGTTGGTTCCTAGACCACATGGTGGAAGGAGAGACTCAGCCTCTGACCTCCATACACTTACACACACACACACACACACACACACACACACACACAGTCACACACACACACAGTCACACACTCACACTCACTCACACACACAAACACACACACACACACTCACACACATACTCACACTCACTCACACACACACACACACACTCACACTCACTCACACACACACACACACACACTCACACCCCCCCCCACTCACTCACACAGTCACACACACTTTGTTTTAGGAAAGTACTTATTTCTTCTGAAAATTCTAAAATTTTATTCCAATTTATTAAAAAATGGTGAATTTGGATAAATCTAATGAAGTTACATGCAGTTTTTACTGTCAGCATTGGGCTAAAATGTAAGTATACAACTACTGAATATAATTGATCTTTGTAACTATCCGTAGTCAGATGGTCACTTGGATACATTTGCAAATTCAACTTGGAAATGTTTGTTTTTAATTAAATAATTTGAGGACAAGTCAGTATGAAGGCAAAATTGTCTTGCTGGTCACTAACTTGGAGTTCTTGAAATGATCTTAGTGTTATCGAGAACTATGAGAGTTGGGTTTACATGCTGTCAAATGCTGAATTTTTATGTTCAGTAAAATAATCCGAGGAAATTGTCCCTGTGGTATCTGAAGTAATGTAGCTGTTTACTATTTATTTATTTATTTATTTATTTATTTATTTATTTATTTATTTATTTATTTATTTATTTATTTATCTATTTATTTATTTATTTATTTATTTATCTATCTATCTATTTATTTATTTAT
>CABHPR010108014.1:0-18363 GCA_902168415.1 Peromyscus melanophrys | reverse complement strand
AGAGTATAGGGTTCCATTCTGCTGAGGATGTTTTATTTTATCTGTGGATGGTGAAATGTTAACTATCCTCTTAAAATTAATTCTGAACATTTTAATGCACAGAAACCACATACAGCTTATTTCTTAAACTGGCAAATAATTTCACACCACACAAAATCGTTGGAAGCAACTGAAGATGAAAGCACATTGATGGAAAAACTACTGAAATGTTAAAAAGATCATTTACCACAGGGAACTACGACACTGGCAGCACTTATAAACTCTTCTATAAAGACCTCCTTTTAACAATGTTGTAATTACAAAAGGCTTATATGAGTTAAAACTTTGGAACTTACCATCATAAACAAAGTAAGTGTCGTCTTTGAAAACAAGCACAGCGGGCATCTCTTTCAGTGTCACATACTGCAGAAAAACACCAGAAGTTTACGTTTCAACACTAACAATACAATTAGCACCTACAACTTCGAAAGCACTGAAAAAAAACTCAGAAACACATACAGACAACAACGAAAGAGTAAACAGAGTACAATCCTAAGTTCAGCCAACTTTTCTATCTGAATATTTTCAAATATCTCCCTGGAAGCATGCTGTTTGACCAAAAAACATGAGAAAAAACAAAGACTACTCTTAAGAGTTTCTAAAAGACCACACACAGATAGCATGCTGGGTAGGGAAAGATGGAGAGTTCTGGAACACAGAACAGCAGCACCAACACTTCAACAGCCTACCTAAGGATGTCGTTCCCCACTAGCTATGTGATATGCAGCCACTTTATCTAGTGAGCCAACTGCCTCAATTCTAGAAACACAAAGTCTGTGACATCTACCTCACAGGGTAATTATGAGTGACATAGGAAAGAAGAACTCTCTAAACTGCTTTTTAAACACATTTGTCATTCATAAGGAATCACCTAAAAGTATCTCCTTCTATTTTGCATTTATTTCAAGAGTAAAATTATGACTATCAGAAGACAAATAATGTGGCTAAGCAATTACTCATGAACACATGAAACATGAAAATAACAATAAATAAAGGGATCCAGGTACATCTCAGCACAGAGGCAATATGATAAATGTTCTTTTTTTTTTTTTTTTTTTTTTTGGTTTTTCGAGACAGGGTTTCTCTGTGTAGTTTTGCGCCTTTCCTGGAACTCGCTTTGTAGACCAGACTGGCCTGGAACTCACAGAGATCCGCCTGCCTCTGCCTCCCAAGTGCTGGGATTAAAGGCGTGCGCCACCAACACCGGCGATAAATGTTCTTGATACATTGTAACTAAAAATTAAACAATATCATGAAAAAGCTCAATCTTAACTAGATCCACCTGTTCTTGGCAACTTATCCACGAAAATGTAATAAAAGGTTCTACTTTCAGGTTTTTCCCTTTCAAAGCAACAAAGTAGCCCTTCCTCAAAGAACTTGCAGCAGAGAATCCAGTTCCATATCCATCTATCTCCTACATTCCTTGATGTTCACTATCACATTGCAGGAGGTGCTGGGTCTGTTATCTATCTTTTTAGTTTTTTGTTGTTGTTGTTGTTTTTTAAATACAAAGTCTCATGTAGCCCAGGCTGGCCTTGAGCTCCTACTTCTATCTTCAGGTGTATAATATCCTGCCCAGCTAATTCTACAGCTTCAAAGATGTATTGGTTACACAACTATTTGCATTCGTCAAAAATCATATACCTGAACACCAAAATGAAAGGGTCTGACTGTAAAATATAAACATCAATACCTAGATTTAAAAAGGAGAAATGGCAAATTAAGGATATTAACACGATCTTCTCTGAAAAATAACATGTCTTATAACTGGTATAATAGGTAAACTGGAGTGGATTTAGACTGGCAAAAATAGAGGTTCTTCAACAAACTGAAATCATTTCAGAATTTCCATTATAAGAACCTAGATATGTACTAGAGCTGTGGTTCTTAACCTGTAGGTTGTTACTCCTTTGGGGTCAAACTACCCTTCCACAGGGGTAGTATATCAGATATCCTGCATTTCAGATATTCATATTATAATTCATAACAGTAGAAAAATTACAGTTATGAAGCAGCAATGAAAATAATTTTATGGTTGGGGGTCATGACAACATGGAGAACTGTATTAAAGGGTGGCAGCATTAGGAAGGTTGAGAAGCAATGTACTAGGTGAACACTCTAAGTTATTTCATATTCCCCTGCTTTGTTATTGACTCCCAAGCTCAAAGGTCAACTGATCTCTGGACCTACTTTCACACTTGTTCAATTCATTGTGCTCTTAGTATTTTCAAATGAACTTCAACCTTATTAAACACACTATGATGTACAAGACAGGATCTGCATGTTTCTACCTCCTTCTCACTGTACTATAGAATCACCTGCTACTGTGCTGTTTCTCAAATAGGCAAGGTATTCTCTTGTCTTGGGCATCTGTATAATGTCTTCCTTGTTTGTTTCTGATACATTCTGTTCATAGAATTGTGTGAGGCTCTTTCACATCAGGCAGGTTTCAGTTCAAATATTTTCTACTCAGACCTCCTTCCCTCCCTTTTCTTCCTGTCTTTATTTTTTGGATCAAAAAAATGCAGAACTGTTGTCCACCCCTACAAATCCCAACACTCAAACTGCCCATTTACTTTGGTAGCATCGATGGAAACTTTGTTTCTTTAATATTTATTTACCACTGGGTCTGAGGGGTCAGAGGAAGACTGCATTTGCAGCATACACATAACTTACTACTTATAAGCATCTTTGGAGTTTGATGTATATCACTGCTCACCAGTATTATTTCACAGAGAAAAAAGTCACTAATGTGATAACTGCAGTCTCTATGTGCCATGATCATGGATGTACTGGCTCATGAATTATAAATAGTATGACAACAATAGTAAAAATTTCTCTCTTTTCATACAACATTATGAATAAACCAGGCACATAAAATCAAACAGTAATTCTTAAGAATGAATTTTTGTCATTAAACCAGATATTAAATATTACCTCAGGAACCACATCTTCTGAGGCAGAAAAGAAGTATGTATATACAATTAATTCTGAAGCAGCATCTATGTATTTCTCCTATGATAATACAAAAAGAAAAAAGACATCTTGAATATCAAAGACCAAAATTTGGTTCTCATTTAACAATCAAAGCTATTTATAAGCAGTGTAAGAATTTCTTACCATGTCACCTTTCAGTGAAAGGAGAAAATATAACCAAACCAAATATACTGTTGTGAAGGCAAACAATCCTATCAACTAAGTGTTCCTATCCTCCCCCTCAAAGAGAGTTGATTTATAACACAAAGTCAATTCAGGTTATTAACAGGCAATGATGAATAATGATGATGGTGATGACAGCAGAGAAGGTATGCATAAACACATATACATTAAGTAAACTTAGGCATGGTGTTTTGCTTTAAAAAGGTAACATTTCACTGCAATTTCCATTCTTTCACTTAAGGTGTTTAAAAGTGTTAAAATTAAATAACCTGGATAGTACCATAAAAATTACTAAGGCAGGCAATATTTACCCAAATTTGTTACTCACTTCAATTTCATAACGGCAAATTTAGTAAGGAAGATCAAATAAATTATTTTCATTATGAAAAAAAATACTTAGATAAGCTAAAATATTTTGCTTTAAAGTTTTTGCAAAATCATAGCTGTACACCAAATAAAATTACACTATGTCTGTTTATGTGGAAGAAAAGGATAATTTCATACTTTCAAGGGTGATTCTCCGCCAATATAAACAAAAAATACACGATGCCTCTTCCGTACATGGTCGAACATTTGTTGACTTGGAAGTGGCCGAATCAGAGCCCTATTTGAAAACAAAACAAATGGGTCTGAACTAAAGACAATGCACAATTCATTCCAATTTATGTGACAGCTGATGATGTTTAATGTGTTAACAATATATTATCTGCACTTAAGTATATCCCAAACACACCCAAGTAAAATTTCAGCCTATGGTGTTTGTGTAGTACATAGTAATACTTTATGTAGTACCCAGAATTAAATCTGCCATTTCCAAAAACATTTCTTTAGATACCATCAATAATATTTTTGATTAGTGAGATACAGAATAATCGCCCATTTACCGTCCTTGGCTAAAAGCAAGATAATTTACCTGAGAAATCTTTCCTTTTCAAAAGCATTATTTACAGAAACAGATCATGAAACAGTATCTAGGAGTCAACAAGAGTTATTATTTATATAAAATGTGTCAATTTAAATATTACATACTTCTTAAGTACTCTATGGAGGTCAAAGCCTCAAGCTTCCAATTTATATTATTACTATTTATTTTTAAAAAATAGAATGAAGCAATAGTTACACTAGTACAAAAAGAAAATAATTCTATGAGATCTATTATAGCCATTTTCAAAACCAAATGAATAAATGAATTGCCCTAAAGGTTACCATAAAACGTATCACTTATAAAACACAGTTAAGAAAGGAATAAATGCTTTCTTCTTTTAAAATGGTATAGATTAGCATACTTTCAGTCTTCAAAACTTACAAAATGAATAGAATCTATTTTGCAAAAGCAAACACTTTCAAAACACACAGTTCTTAAGGTCATTGCATCACTCTCCCTAGTCTCTGCTTCAATCCTTCATAATTAACCAGTAAGTGATGCAACTCTAGAATTGAGTCATGAAATCTCCCCTACTCCAAAAGACACCTTTACATTAGGAGAATTCCTTCTTAGGGTTAAAGAAAAATGAACTTGTGACTGATAAATATAAAGCTACCTGAAGCCACAGGGGAGTCAAGTGCATCCCACTAGCACTCACCTCCAATAAAACCATTTCAAAATATATTTATTCACAAAGTAAGTGAAGAGAAATATGCAATTGCAATAAGAAAATACAATGGAAATTACATATAAGCATCACAAACTTTAACAAAGATTATTCCTAATTCTGCGCATTTACACAAATACTTTGAGGCATCATTTTACACAACAAACTATCCTGTTTTAACTTAAAGCTATAGATAATTACCACTATATCTTGTCAAGCTAATAAGAAAGTCCCTAGAACTTTAAAGCCAATATAGATTAATTGATCTTGACAAATGTTCTTCAAAAGAGATACATACAAACATATTGTAAATATAATTATAAACACTGATAGTCTCTACACCTTGGCAAGACATAAACATTTCCTTCTTGAAAAAAATCACATTTAAATCAGTAAAAATTGCTTGTGGAAGGATATACTTCCTGACCAGCAATAAGTCAAAGATCTGTCCACTCAATGCAAATGGCTCACTGGGTTCTAACTATGTCATCTGGTAAGCAAATGCTGCCAGAATACTTTGCAGATGGCATTAAACATGATGGTAAAGAAAATTAATTTAGCTGTATCTAAAAAATATTTTCAGAACCACAAACTAGGGATAGAATCCCAAGTCTATCTGAACAAGAACACTCTGGGCTTCTCTTAAGACTCCAAAATTAGAGAACAAGAAATATAAGTTGATATAAGGCATCACTACATAAGGAAAATGTTTTTAAAAATTAGGATTCACAAAATTGCTAGAGTAATCCTCCCAATTTCATTTCCTATGTTTCCAATTACCCATAACAATTATGGTCCGATAATACTAAACAGGAACTTCCACAGGAAACAGTCCATAAGTTAAACTGTGCACTGTTCTGAGTAATATGAAACCTATTTCCCCTCAAAGGGTACATAGAAAGCCAATGAATCACCCCTTCAATCAGTGTACGCATGTTGTCTACACGACCTGCCCATTAGCAATTCTATAGCCCTTTGAGTTAACCAGACTAACTTATGAAGGAATTGCAGGACTTAAGTGCAAGTAATCCTGACTTTGTTTAACAATGGATTCAAAGTGCAGAAGTTAGTGACATTGGAAATCCAGATAATAAAGAAAGGAAACCAAGTTCTTCTTTTAAGTGAAAAGCTAAAAGTACAAAATATTTTAAGAGAAAGAAATAGGGCATGTTCAAATGATCTGGTACTAGGCACAGTTCCGAGCATCGGGGAGTAGGGGGTGGGGGTGGGGTGAGGTGTGGAGCTTAGGATATCCTTTATAAATAGGAAAGACTGTTGTGTAAGTAATAAAAAAAATATGAAAATGTATTAAAATTCATTGGAGAAAAAAAGGTTCTTCTAAACATAAAATGGCCTTAAACACAAAATTAATATATACTATACAATATGATATCTCTTTACAGAATTTCACTTCATGTGCTATATAATCTTATATTTTTCATAAATGTATACAACACATTTCATATCTAAAATATGCATGTCCAATGTGGTCAACTAAAATATATTTTCTTTCAAAGATTAAAATCATATAGTAAAGGCTTTTTCAACTTACCCAGACACTCTGTGAGCAAACTCAATTATATCATCTTTAGTCCGTGGTCCTCTGTAATTATATGCCAAGTCCCCCTTTAAACTTAAAAATAAAAAGTAAGAAATGGAAATTAACTGTCTTTATATTTAATCTCAATCCTCCTTTATTGAAATATAAGCTTAAAATGCACAAAGCACTAAATAAGGGGAAGCTTTACAAGTAGCACACTTGTGTAAATAGAGTATCCAATTGTCTTCTGAGGAACAGCACCTTAAGATTCATAAGAAAAGGCTATACTCCATTCACTCAACAGGAATACGTTTTACTCTGTTGTGCAGAGTTTTAGTATTTACTGTCTAAAAAGTGAGTAACTGCACATTTACAATCAAGGGCTTAAATCAAAGTAGTTTTAATTTGACTCTCTATCAAGTGGGAAATAAAAGAGTACTTTGGTGATGGCAAAGCTCATTTTCACCAATACAAGTTACTTGATAAACCCTCCAATATGTATCATGAATCAGACATAAAAATAGCTTTCCTAAAACATAGATTATCTTCCAAGAAACCTGCTAATAAAAAGTTATATCTAATCGACTGACTGTACAGATTAAAAAAATAAGCAAAAACAGAACTCCTAATAACAAAGAGAAAGGATCATTAACACACACATTAACATCACACTGTACTGTAAAATTACAGCATTTTAAAAAACAAAAATGTCAATACAAAACCCCAGAAAAATATATTTACTCAAAATTGTAAAATTTAGGGTTTTAAAATACTGGGGGCAAGGGAATAACCTTGAAAACAACTGCTTAGCTCCTCATAGTGCCAAAATAAGGTTAAGGAAAATAGTAGGAAAATGAAGCAAAATCATTACAAAACAATTCCCTTTAGAAAGACCATACCATTTTTCTAACTTAAATTCTCTATAAGACTTGATCAATACTCATTGATTAAAATTAACATCTATCAATTTTCCTTCTCTTGATTTCTTTTTTCTCTAATGAAGTAAGACTCTTTAATTATACAAGAATGAAATCTGTTAGATGTGATTTGCAGTTGTAAAGCAGAACGCAAACTGGGGCTCCTTCAGAGATCTTTCATAATTTATGAGTATACACCTCGTCCTGTTAAGTTCAGGGTACACAGTAAGCACTCAGAACATGTTTACTGAATCAGCTGTACACTACACACTTAAATATGAAGACCTATAGAGGTGTAGCACACACACAGCTTAAAAACAATGGCTGAACCCAAAACTTCACCCTCCAAAGAAAGTACTAGAATAAATAAAATGAAGAACAGTGAACTATTAAAAATATACATCTAAACATAAAACACTCAACTTACAGCTTAATTGTTGGATAACCTCGAACTCCAAACTCTGAAGCAATGCCTTGATAAGAAAAAGAATAAATATTTCTAAGTACTTTTTAAACTGAGAAAACTAGGTAACATGAGCCTTTTACTTAAAAAAAGGTGTATTTATATAAACCTGAGTAACTGTTTTTAAGTATTAAAATCTCAGACATGAAATTTTATTATAATTAGTTAATAATCTCATATATGAACTTCAGAAAATACTCTGAAAAGATAACAAGTGAATGTCAAAATAATGATTACACTTTGTTCTTCCCCGTCTTCTATTATCTTCTTTCCCTCTCATTGTCCCTCTTCTAGTTTCATGATCTATAGTCCCCATACATATATCTACGAATTAAAATTCTGAAGACTCATGAGAGAAAGTGTGCAGAACGATTTTTAAATGAACACATACAAAGGAAAATATCTACTACACAGACTAGCACACAGAACTCCATAACTGAAGATCCAGTTCCTGACCCCTGATCCTGACCTCACTGCTGAGAGATATCTGATGGCACACCACAGTGCACATGCTAATATATACTGAGGTGGAATAGTTGTAACTGACTTTAATATTACTTAAATGTAGCTCAAAATAATTTTGTGTGAGGAGAAAAATGGTTCAATCTCAGGTACAACAGAACTTTGGAACACTTGGAATCTTGTTTGAATGAAAATATCAATTAGCAGGCAAGAGTGAAATAGAAACTCAGTCTGATAGATTTGTTTTTCTTCCAACACTAAAGAAAAATGGTTCACATACAAACTTTTGTGGATTCTGGGCCTAACTTGGCCTCTAATTCTGGCCTGTGAGATCAGTCTTCTCACTTTGTTTACCTTCTGTTACTATCTATGAACTGAAAGGGGAGGTAGAGTTAGGAGCTAAAAAACAAAAACAAAAACAAAAAACAAAACTATTTTTCTTCGTATTTCTTGTCACTTTATGACCAACATAAAAAGGGCACAAATAGTGATTCTCAGGTAAGTAAAGATGCTTTTAATCTACACATGGGCAGAGGAGAAAGACCTGGAATGTAAAGAGGCTTTTCTTCAATCTAGAGACAAGGTCAGAGATAAGATGCTGCTAAAAATTCCAACAACGGCGGTGGCACACGTCTTTTAATCCCAGCACTCGGGAGGCAGAGTATGGTGATATTTTATTTGTACTGAAATGTGATTTTATTCGTATATTAATAAATAAAGTTGCCTGGGGGTTAGAGCTAATAGCAAGCCATAGCAGAAGCTGGGTGGTGGTGGTGCACGCCTTTAATCCCAGCTCTTGGGAGGCAGAGCTAGGCCGATCTCTGTGTGTTCAAGGATACAGCCAGCATGGAGACACATGCCTTTAATCTCAATACCAACCATAGAAGACCTGGAGGTCTGTACAGATAGGCAGTGAGTGACGAGGAGGTCATGTGGTTGGGTTTACAACCAATGAGAAGGCAGAACAGAAAGTCTATAAAAAAGACAAACAGACAGGAAGTAGCTCTCTTGATTGAAGAGGACAGCAGCGGCAGTGAAGGTTAAGGTTTTTAGCTCTTAGCTCTGACCTCTTGGGCTTTCATCTCTGCATTGGCTCTGTGTTTCTTATTTAACAAGACTTCATTTACAGCAGAGCCAGGAGGATCTCTGTGAGCTCGAAGCCAGTCTGGTCTACACACAACACACAGACACAGACAGACACAGACACAGACACAGACACAGACACAGACACAGACACAGACACAGACACACACACACACACACACACACACACACACACACACACACAGGAAGCCAGAAAAAAACAGCTGGTCCAAAATGTCAATAATACAAGTTTGAGAAACCATGAACAGATTAAAAAGATTTTGTCACAGATTAAAAAGAGTTTGTAATCGAGAAAGGAAATTTGCAAAACTAATGCTTTAAGAAGAACAAAGAATAGGAATGGTACCGGCCAAACACCAGTGCAAGTTTATTCATGCAAGTGATGCAGAGGACTCTGTCTGTACAAGGCTATATGTAGGATGGAGAGTAAGCAGAGTTTTAGAAGCTCCACAATAGAAATAAACAAACTACAATAGGGGAAACTATACAATTTAACTTCTAAATGAGAAATATTCTTAGTATTCACCCCGGGAAGAACAGATCTCTGTGTATGTATAGATGTCATAAAACTTGCTTGACTAACTACTAATTAAAACTGCATAAAATATTTGGCACAATTTCAACACAGAAAAATAAGTCATACTATTTCAAAGTTCCTCTTCAAAAGTTCTATACATTGGCATTTGCTTTGTTGAACCTGATGACATTTGTTTCTGCCACAATTACACAGCTGAAAGTAAGCTACCGTTAAAAAGAATCTTAGAGACTTTTTCTACACTTGACTGCTCTGAATAGTCCTCTCTGAAATCAAACACAAATCATTTAACTACACACCAAAATATTGTATTTTATGGTTCCTTAACTTAAGTTCTGCAGTGAAAGTATGTGAATGCCTACAAAACTACTCTCATAACACAATCTGAAAGATCTTCATGATAGGACAGTGTGGGCCTCTGGACTCTAAACTGACTGTGAGTACTCAGGTAATCTTAATGCAGGTGCACAGCTTTTGGACTAAATTCTGAGAAACACACGAGTGTAATGTGCATTGGAGAGGTTATCTATGAAACAGCCAAATCTTTATTATTCTATAGTCAATAAACAGAATAATATGGACAAAAAGCTTGAAAAAATTCAGTGTTTTATCAATTTAACTCTAAATTCCATTAAAATGTTTCTATTAAAAGTCTTGCAGTATTTAAGGAAGCACTGAGAATTATAGGACAAAACTCTTGTCTGTAATCTCTAGACAGTAGTTTATGACTACTTATCAATGCTTTTCTGCATTTTTTCTGCATAGCATAGTAGGGACGTGTATTTACAGAAAAAAAGCTATTTATATTTATTTATTATTGTTTCTTTTCTAAATTGTTTATGTTCTGTAAGATTCCAGTTTCTCTTTTGCTCAGTGGTATATTACCAATATCTAGAATGTACCTGGCATGTGCCAGCATATAGTGAACACTAAGTTATTATCTAGGTAAATGAATGCTGACTTTGTAACTTTTCTTCAAAAGAATGACTTTTGTAATAGACAATATTTGGTCTATCCAAGCAGTAACAAGATTCACAAAAATGCATTACTATTCAGGCTGGGCTATAAGTTGGAAGGGAAGAGTGGAGGAGTTTCACTGGTCTATATCCACAGAGTATATTACAAAAGGTGTATAAAGAATTCAAGACATACTTGGCAGTTAATATGCACCATATGTACGAGTTTCACTTTTCCCCTTCCTAAAGTTACATGGTTTGTACAAGATGATGTGTTAAATACATGTTTCTTGTATGGCTACCTCTATATAACAAAACTATGTGAACAAGAAATATAAACTGTAACAATCACAACATCTATGAAATTAAAATGTCCCAACATAGAGTAGCTAAAAAGAAAACTATGTACAAATTCATAGTTTATAAAACACTTTCTCACCTGAATTATAAACAAAACTTACTGGCTTTATATATTCCAGATAAGTGCTTTATAGTTGAGGAACATACCTAACCCTTATTTTGGTTACTTTTTCTAATCATAGAACTCCTTTAATAAGGTCATTTAATGAATACAAAATTTAAAATATCAAGGGATCAGACACTGCAAGCTTTGAGTTAATGTAAATATCTCTGAGGCATCACAGTTTATCTTTAAAATATGTATGATTTAAACGCATTACAGGTACTATATGTATGCATTTTTCCCAATGACTTTCTTTATATTTTCATTTTATTTTCTACTAAATGATTCAAATGATCAATGAATCTGCCATTTTCCCAGACTTTTTGACACTTACTAGTTTATGTCTCCTTCTCTCTAACAGGCTATAAGTATTTGCTGGCCAAGTGAAACTTGTTGGCTTTTCAATAATCTCTAAAGATTAGAATATGGGTTCATAAAGTTAGGAAATGAAATATGATTGTGTGAATAAGTGAATGAGTGCATCCATAAATAAACATGTGTGAAGAGTAAATATGCATGGCTGCATATGTAATCGAGATGTGACTAGTGACAAGAGCTTACTTTAATTGGTTATCACTGAATGCACAAACTTCTTTAACATTGTTTTTCTTTTAGATTTATTATTTTATTTTGTTTTTAAGTGTTTTGCCTTCAGGTATGAAGATGTATCATATGTGTACAATGCTTTCAGGGATCAGAGGATGCTGCCAGATCCTCTGAAGCTGGAGTTAATGATGGTTGTGAGCTACTATGTAAGTGTGGGGAACCAAAAATCCAGGCCCTCTGCAATTGTAGCAAGTGCTCTTTACCAGAGCCATCTCTCCAACCCCTGCTAACACTGTTAAAAACTAATTCAAACATACCAGTCCAAACGAATTATTCTCCCTCTCCTCCACAATGGCCTGTTAGTTATCTTATCTCATTCAGGAAATCCAGCTCTAACAACTCGACTACATTCTAGATCACTGATTTGTTAACATCAGTAATCTAAAAGATTGCCAACTTAGATTAGCTGACAGCTTGAACATAAAGAACTAAACATGCTTTGCCATATAGCAGTGGTGATGCTCAGAAAGTAAATTGAGGATTACAGTGCCAGTCTATCCCATCTGTAACTTTAGCCTTGCAAATGACTATCAGCATTGTTTTCACGGTTCTGCTACTTCCATTCAAGCCTGAACTCCGAGCACCCTACACAGAATAAATATGAAAGTTCACATAGATGATCTTCCTGTATGCATTATTCTTCTCTTTCATCTTACAAGTTTCTTCCAAAAATATTTGGATCAAGTCATTTGTGTAGCTGAAAGTTTTCTTGTGTCCCACCTAGTCTGCAGCCACTCAGACCCAAGTAAACATACAGAGGCTTATATTAATTAAAACTGCTTGGCCATTAGCTCAGGCTAACTACTGACTAGCTCTTACATTTAAATTCAGCCCATTTCTGTTAATCTGTACGTCACCACATGTTCCATGGCTTTACCTGTGTGCCGTTACATGCTGTTCCCTGGACTGTGGGCTGGCGCCTAACCTTCAGCCTTCCACTTCCCAGAACTCTCCTTGTCTGCTTATCCTGCCTATACTTCCTGCCTGGCTACTGGCCAATCAGCTTTTTATTTATCAACCAATCAGAGCAACACATTCACAGCATACAGAACATCCCACAGCACATTTGCTTTCCCCCAAATGTGTTTTCTCCCAATTGACAAATGATAAAATATACAGCACTCTTTCATCTAGTAAATTCATTAACAATATGGTACCTTCTGCATCATCACATGTACTAGCCACTGAACCAAGTAGTTTTAAGTATGAAACATTATACAATCATCATCACATTATCACTCCCTAACAGATTCAATAACTAAAATTTGGTTATGTATCCCACCCAAAGCCACAAAATAGGACATAAGAGCTGAGGTTAAAAATAATGGGTCTGTCTTGACGCAAAGCAGAATCTAGAACATGACTTTCTGAAAAAAAAAAAAAAGGCACAGTAAATAGCAGGGTGTGCTGGTAGTTCATACTTGTAATCCAAGTACCTGGGACAGAGGAAGAATATTGATATGAGTCCAGGGACTTCATAGAATGTTCTAGGCCAGCCTAAACTACAGGGAATTGTTTTGTTTTAAAGAGAACAAGCATGTATATTGCCACATAACATACTTCTACTTTCATAAGTAAAAGACAAGAAAACCAATCTTATGGAATATGAAGAATTTATCATGTGTCATCACATAATTCAGACTTCAAAATAGCCAGTAAAAGAAATGTCACAATTAAATGTTTACCAATAAAGCCAAAGCTTAGGGCCTTTAAAAGCCTTCCCAGTGTCACACACAAAAGCTACAGGCAATGCCAATATTACTTTCTTTGCAGCCATGCTCTTTCCAAGTTGATATGCCATCCCATACTTCTTTAAGTTTAACTGCTGTAGAATATTATTTTAAGGGGTGTTACTTTTGCTTATGTTGCATTTGCTTAACTCTGAGAAGCTCTGTTACTGTGCCTGTGTAAAACACCTGATGGTCTAATAAAGAGCAGAATGGCTAATAGTGAGGCAGGAGAGAAAAATAGGTAGGGCTGGCAGGCAGAGATGATAAATAGAAGGAGGAATCTGGGAGGAGAAGGAGTAGCCAGACAAGGAGAACTCCAGGGGCCAGCCACCCAGCTAGCTACACAGCAAGTCACAGAGAAAGGGCAAGATTTACAGAAGAGAGAGACTGGGAAAAGCCCAGAGGCAAAAGGTAGACAGGATAATTTAAGAAAAGCTAGCTAGAAACTAAGCCAAGTTGAGGCTGGGCACTCATAATTAAGTATAAGTCTCTGTGTGTGATTTATTTGGGAACTGGGTGGTGGGCCCCCCAAAACAGCAGAAGCAAACAACTACATTTAACTTCTCTTATTATTTCCCTTAGACATTTGCTAGTAAAGATTTTTCTGAAATGGCAGCTAGCAAACATTTTAGGTTATGGGGATATATAGTTCTGTCCCAATTCAGTTTTGACAATGGAGCATGAAAACAGTCTAGATAGCAATAAACAAATGACTGCGGCAATAGTTCAATAATTCTATTTACAAAAATAGGCAGCAGGGCAAGTTTGGCCTATGGGGTGCCATCGTCTCAGCTTCATTTAGTTCTCTGCGCCACTCATTAACTTCATTTTCAACTTTCAATATGTTCCTAATCCTCACTTACATTTTTCTAACTCAATTCATCCTTTAAGTGCCTACTTATTTCCATACTATGCTTCCTCAGCTTACACTTACAAATTCGACTTTTCTGTAGTTGCTTCTTATAAGATTATCAATGTGGACTCAACTAGGAGCAAACAATGGTTTACATGTCTATGTTATGCTTAAGATTAGCACACGCTGTATATTAAAATTTTAATGCCTAATTCATTTAACTCAAAGTATACAGCCTTAACTTATTAAGACAACTACATGATAAAACATCTCTTCTTCTATTCACCGTGAATATTGTTATAATTAAAATATTTCCATTATTAGAACAATAAAATAATTAACTATCAGCTTACTAGAGTAGGAAGTAGCATCCATCTTTCCAACTTTAACTGGAGAACCAATGCTTTTCATTTCAAGTCCAACTTCATTCCAAATTGGTTCCAGTTTTTTACAATGGCCACACCAGGGTGCATAAAACTACACAAAAAGAAAACACACTAAAATGTTGTACCACTATGAAACTCAACCATAATATTCAAAGAATTTATTTAAGCAATCTAATATTAATCTATTTCAGACAAGATAGCTTTTAAGTGGCAATATAACAAAATAAAATAAAACATATGAATCTAGATCACTTACCTCTAAGGGCGTACCTCAAAACTATTATTTTAGTTTCATTTTAATTGACTATCAATACCTATTTAGAATAGAAACATGATTGATTCAAAGTCTTTAATTCTGTGCAAATGTGTCCATGTTCTACATAAAATAAAACCGCTAAATAAACATGCATGCACCATACCACATGCAACTGTGTTCATAGAAAGTATCTGTTCCTAGTACAAAAATTTAACACAGAGGTAGGTACATTTGCTGGGTTCTACTGTTTTCACTAGCAGGATTTTGGGTGATCACTGAGAGATCTGACACAGGGAAAAGTCAGGTTGATGACAACCACAGCCCTTCCCATTTCAGAATCATCAAACTGAGTATACTGAGGAACTCTAGCTACATGGTATTAACACAATATTTATGTATTTTCATGAAATGAGACTTATTTTTAAATGTGATTCCATTGAAATGTTCAAGCATAAATAAAAGGAAGAAGAATTAAACAGAAGATTCTCAGTTAAAGCAAATCTTCAAATTTAATTTTGCTCAGTATTGGGATAAAAGTATGTTTGATATTATTGTATATCAAGATAGATCAATCTTATAAAGAAATGAAGGAACAAGGGTGGTCTATACTGAAATCATAACACAATCTCCTTAAGATATAATCCACAACTTCATTATAAGAAATGGTCCCAGCTTCCTCCTAGAGTAACCCTACTCCCAGCATTTCATCGAAAATAAATTCCTTTGTCAGAGGCTTGAAAGTTCTCAGGGTCATTTAAATATAAAAATTTAAATAGGGGCAGGAAGATAGCTGAGAGGGTAAGAACATGCCACACACTTCTAAGGACCAGAATTTGGATCACCAAAACACAAGTACAACCTAGGCGGGTAACATGCAACTAAGATTACATATCTTAGTCCACAGGAGAAAGAGACAGGGAATCCCCAGAGCAAGAACCTAATAGAGAAAATTTTGAGTTCCATCTGGGATCAGTGAGAGAGCCTGCCTTACATTATACAAGGTGTTGAGCAACTGAAGAAGACACAATATAAACTTGCAGCCTTCACAGGCACAGACATACACCATGCATTCACATTCACATAAGTGAATGTACACCTGGAAATACCTATGCATTCATGCATATACACCACACGCACATACATTAGAGGGAAATAAAAGTAGCAATTTCTGAGAAAACAAACTGGTCTGTTTGCATAGAAGAGACCAAAAATGATATTTAAATTTACATACTCACATCAACAAGCCAAATGTCATCTTTTCGATTATCTTTAAATCTAAAAACAAAAGGAAAAATAAATCTAATTTTATATTTATGTTCACAAACAATACCCCTACCAATAGTATTTATTACCATAACTAGTATAATTTATTTAAGAATACTGATCAATACAAGGACAGAACAAATGCTCTGAATAAAAGTTTCATATGAAATTTTTACTCAGTAATTGCTAAATCTTATTCTATTTAGTAAACATTTTAAGAATTAAAATTGAAAACTGTCCAAAGAATTGAAAAACTCCAGTGAAAGAAAGAATATTTGGGGAAAACCACAAATGTAGTCTGTGGTGGTATTGTGTTCCCCAAAATATTGTGTACCTTAATAAACTTATCTGGGGTCAGAGACAGAATAGCCACAATATTAAACATGAGGTTAGGCAGTGGTAGCACACGTCTTTAATCCTAGCATTCCAGAGACAGAAATCCCTCTGGATCTCTGTGAGTTCAAGGCCACATTAGAAACGGCCAAGCATGGTGACACAGCCTTTAATCCCAGAAAGTGAGCCTTCAATCCCAGGGAGTGGTGGTAGAGAGCAGAAAGGTATATAAGGCGTGAGGACCAGAAACTAGAGGCATTTGCCCTGGGTAAGCATTCAGGCTTCTAGCAGCAGTTCAGCTGAGAGTCATTTGGATATGAGGACATAAAGAGGCTTCCAGTCTGAGGAAACAAGACCAGCTGAGAAGTTGGCCAGGTGAGGGTAGCTGTGGCTTATTCTGTCTCTCTGACCTTCCAGTGTTCACCCCAATAACTGGCCCTGGGTTTGTTTTATTAATAAGAACTTTTAAGATTCATGCTACAGTAGTCTGCTTCCTTTATCTGGTATTCAACTTGGAACAAGGGGCTTCTCTATTCTGAATAAGTATTGGTTTTCACTTCTTTATTACATTAACAAAACAGCAAACGTATTTACATTATGCTTTGTTAGGTGTTACACAAAACCTAGGGATAAGTTAAAATACACAGGAAGATGTGTACAGATAAATGTAAATAAATTATCATACATATAATGTACTTGAGCATCCAGACTTTGTTATCTACAGAAAATCCTGGAACTAATCTCCATGAGTACTAAGGGATGATGATGTTTTTCCTAACCGCTTCTCTTCTGTATTCCATTTTAAATCCATGCAAGAAATTAATGTTGTGGCCCAAGGTTATTCTTAGAAAAGTCTGCTTACAAGATTGGCCCCTTGTTCGTATTAAGAGCGTGGATTTTAGGAGGAATCTCATCATTTCCTGGTAAAGAATGCAGTTCTCATAAAATATTTGTGAAAAACAACAAATCCAGAATTGCTGTACTGGGACCACAGGTCTGAGATTCATATTCCAGGCTATAATAAACTTGTAAAATGCCATCAGCTAGTTAGGCTTGTCCTTTAACTGTGTATCTTAACACTCACCTAGTCCTGTGGATGTGTGTGACACAGCATAGGATTAAATATATTCCCCTGAATGAGCCCACTATATGTAGGCTAATTCAAAACTCCAGGGCCACCATCAAATGCTCCACTCTTAGACAACCTCAATAGGAAGCAAAATGGCACACATGAGCTTGACAGAGTGGGTCAAGTCAGCACAAAGCATGGGGATGGTTAAGTAAACTCAGTAACACATCACTGGCAGTCAGGTCCAGAGGAATATTAAGACAACACAAGGGGTCCCACATGCTCCAATGGTGAGAATGGCATGACTTCGAGCTTCAGCAATCTCCCTGTGAGATATCTTCACCGGGATATGACAAATGGAACTTTTTTTTTTCCATACTGTTTTGGTGCTTTTTCACAACTGAATTCACTGCTCAGTCTGGAATCATGTCTGAATTTTGTGGGTCTGAGTGGCAACATCTGGGGCACTACTACAAGATACATTTAGCCAACAAGTAAGTTACTCTATCATTAATATTCCCCAGTGGAAGAGCCTTTCAGGTGAACATCCACATAAGGAGCAAAGTGATTACTAGAAATGAAACTCTCCTTACACAGAGTTACTATTATTAGAGCAGTGTGAAAAGGTGGCTGATGG
>CABHPR010108012.1:0-11102 GCA_902168415.1 Peromyscus melanophrys | reverse complement strand
AGTTCCTCGGATCCCAGAAATGTCGGGATTTTTCAGACCCAGGCCAACCCGTAGGACCCTCAGAAGTCGGGACTCCGGGCTGAAGGCGCAGTCCCATTTCCAGCCCTCCGAAAGAATCCTGGCCCTGGCTTACTGTAGGCGTCCGAGCCTACATCGTGCGGTCCGAGCGCACTTTGAGGTGACATCTGGAGAGGCTCAGGTCTCAGGCCCAAATTTACTTGACCCCCTCGCTTTCAAGCTTTCCATTCTCAATGGTTCTGGAAAAGCCTTTAGTTCCCCGTTGTTGGCCCCAATCCTCACAAGCCTCAATCCCGCCCCCCTTCCTCAACCCTTTCCCCAGCATCACAGAGGATTTATTATGGAAAAGCAATTTGGTTCAAAATGACCATTTATTGCTTGAAAGAGTATTTCCAACCTTTCTCCTTTTTCATGTCTAAAGTTGATAAATTTGGTGCCATCACTGAGTAAAGAGGATCTCTAAATATTTAGGCTCTTTTCTTTGAAAATAGGACTTAGATTGTGTGTGAATTCCTGACCTTTAAACCTGTTTTTCTGTCAGCATCTGGGTATGTTGAGTCATCCTTCGTAGAAGCCAGAAAAAAATGGAAATAGAAAGCTTGGGATGTTGGTTTCTTTGTAATGTTTGTAGGTGTAAGCACACCCGGAAGCCAGTTGTTACCTACCGATAGAAAACGAACTGGGAAACATTTTCTTTTATTTTTCTTTTTTTGGGGGGTGGAGGGTGGGGGTTGAGACAGGGTCTCTCTGTGTCGCTTTGCGCCTTTCCTGGAACTCATTCTGTAGCCCAGGCTGGCCTCGAACTCACAGAGATCTGCCTGGCTCTGCCTCCCAAGTGCTGGGATTAAAGGTGTGCGCCACCACTGCCTGTCTGGAAAACATCTTCTAATCCCTTGAAAGGTTTTATTTATTTTTACCCCCTTTCTTAAACTGGGCATGGCTGCCCATGCTTGTAATCCCAGCACTCAGATCAGAAATTCAAGATCATCCTTATCTTAAGAGGGAGTTCTAGGCCAGCCTGGGATACATGAGACCCTGTCTCAAAAAAATACATCTTTTTTTTTGTCCTAATTATAAAAGTAGTGTATTTTCTGATGATCTTATTGTTCTGATGTGCTAACCAATAGAATTTATGAATATAAGTTTTCATGTTTGTTGTTCCTTCTGTTCCTGTGTGTATCGGACCGACAGGCATTTCTGTTTCAGGCAATTTGTGAATGTGTGTGGTTCTTCCTTTTTTTGTTCTTGTTTGTTTGGGAATCTGTGTTCAGGGAACACGTCACCAGCACATCTATCATTTCTCTGGTTCCTTTTAAAATGGTTTGTCAATCATTACAAAAGTAATGTACACTAATTAAAACATCATCAACGACAAACTGAAGACAGACTAGCAAAACGAAATGACCAGAAACAATCACTGTTAGCATTTTGATGTGTATGTTTAAGGTCCTGTGCTGGTTAGCTTTTGTCAACTTGAAACAAACTAGAGTTCCTTCATTCCAGGTAACTGTTTGTGGAGTTGCCTACAGCTGATTGGCCTGTGGGCACGTCTGGGGGCGGTTCCTAGTGATTAACGTGGGGACGATGCAGCCACTATGGGCAGTACCATCCCTAGGCAGGTGGTTCATTTGTATAAAGTCATGAAAAGCAAGCCAGTAAGCAGCCTTCTACTTTGTTCCTGCCTCAGTTTCACTTGACGAGTGACTGTAACCTGTAAGATGAAATAAACACTCCCTGCCTCAGGTTGTGTTGGGTTAGTGTTCTGTCACAGCAACTAAGAGGCCAAGATAATCCGTATGTGTGTATGCATGTTATATTTTTTAAAAACATAACAGCACAAAAAAAATCACTGTTTAGTAATCTGCTTTTTTCTCTATCTAGTTATCCCATCAAGACATTTATACTTGATTACATGTATTTTATCTGATGATTTAGCGCAATTATCCACATGCTTCCTTGTTGAACACTTGGCTTCCAATTTTTAGAATGCATGAACATTTTTTTTAAATGGGAAAAACCACTTTAAAAGCTTCACAGTGTAACTAAATTACCAGAAAATGAAAACTCATTGGCCAGCAACATCCCTTGATGTTTATTTGTTGAGACATGTGGCCCAGGTTGGCTTAACACACAATGTAACTAAGAATGGCCTTGAATTTCCAATCCTCCTGCTTCTGCCTCCCAGTAGGTGAGTTTTTATTGGTGCTGGAGATCACCCAAGACTGTGTGCATATAAACACACATTCTACCAACTGAGCCTCACCCCCAGTTCCCCTTCTCATATTCCTCTGTACTTCTCACCCTTGTGGGTGTCTCCAACCCACTGATGCCATGGGGCTCAGGATGCCTATAAATGCCAACATCCAACATAACATGATGTAGCAAACTTCAAACACTAGGAGATTGGGCACGGGTGGGGGAAACTTTTTTTTTTTTTGGTAACTCAATTGTGCGGTTCTTGAGTGTGAACTTTGTCAATGACATGGTTGTCTTGCAGTGTCAAAAGGCGGAACACACTTAATAGAGTCTCCAGAAGTCCTGTAACACCCCAAACTTCCCTCACTTCCCAAACTCTTTCATTAGACTTCCCTTATTAACTAACCCTGTGTCCACCCACACTCCTCCCTTATCTCTTCTTCCCTCCCTCCCTCTCTCGCCCTTTTCTTCCTTCCCTCCTTTCTTCTTTCCTTCTTTCCCTTCTTCCCTTTTAAAGACAGTTGCCTATGTAGCCCAGGCTGGCCTCGAACTCACAGAGATCTGCCTGGCTCTGCCTCCCAAGTGCTGGGATTAAAGGTGTGCACCACCACTGTGTGTATGGAGAACATTTTCTAATCCCTTGGCATGCACTAATACGACCAGCTTTCCTTTTCCTTTTTTTTTTTTTTTTTTTAAATCCTGTTCTGCTTTACCCCCACTTCCCAGATCCCCTTAGATCTAGGCTGTGAAGGAAGAACTCCCCACCTCAGCCTCTCTCAAATTCATCCTTTGCCTCCAACCTTCCAACTTATTCATCTGAGACCTCCTCCACCTTTGCTCTTACCTTGCTGTTTCTCATTAAGATGACCACTCCCAGCCTTCTGGGTAGAGCTCAGGGGGAGTGCTTGACCTGCATGTGCAGTCCTAGGTTCCACCCAGCACCGCCACAGAGTAACGACAACAACAGTTCTCCAGGACTCTTCTGATTCTGTGCTGACCTCTCTTGTGGACTGCTCTGGACCTCTCTGTGCCCTCCCATGATGCTTTTCCTCCCTGTTCAGGAAGCAGCCTCTTAGCATACCTCGTCTACAGGCAAAACTTAGTGGTTTCCTCCATCCTCGGAAGGTGAGAAAACCACTTATCTTGAAATCCAAGGAGTCAGGTGGTGGTGGCACAGGCCTTTAGTTCCAGCACTTGGGAAGCAGGGTAGGTGAATCTCTATGAGTTCCAGGCTAGTTTTGCCTACAGAGTGAGTTTCAGACCTAGAGCTACATAGCAAGACCCTGTCTCAAAAACAAAACCAAATAAAATTAAACCCAAAGAGGTATCTTCCACTATCCCAGCATCTGTCAAATCAGGCCTTGACCAGTTGTCCCTAACCTGTTTTATCTTTCCCTGCCCACTCTAGCATGATGAATTCCAATGATGCAAATGTGAGGAAAATTTTACCCAAGAGCCATTTATCTCGGGTGATTATTCGGGACAACCTCAATGCACAGCGCATCTACGAGATGGAGGTAGGGTACCCACCAGCTTCTGTGCTGGAGCCTGTTAGTGGTCTGACCACTCCACACTCATATCTTCCTTCCTAAGAAAACTGCCTATGGAGCCCAGGGTGGAGGTGGGACTCTCAGCTCCTAGAGCTAATGGGAGCCCATGAAAGTATTTTAATGCATGCCCCATCTTTATGGACGAGACAGATGACACTAGGGCTTCGTGTCTTGCCCAAGGTGTCACACCTGCTCATCATGAGCTGAAGAGAGAAAGACCTCACCTCTTGGCTCATGTCTTGTTTCCTCAAAACACAGCATGTCTCATGCAGAACCTCAGGCTTTACAACTTGAATTGGCATCAACACTATCTGGCTAGTTTTTTTCTTTTGCAAAGTTATCCCATTTCCAGAAGAGAAGTAAGACTAGCAGCAGCAACAACAAACTCACAGCACGACAAAGACCGAGTAGGCCCCATGCACATCCCCTGAGTTAGACTTCCCATGCTACGGTCTCCGGGAAATAGGCTGGATTCGGGGATAGATCAGTTCTATATGATCTTGAGTGACTCACGCTTTCTTCATTTTTAAAGCAGCATTTGAAACTCTTTCAGTTACAGGTTCTGTAAAGTAAATTTGAACTAGTTTCAGCAGAATGGGGAACTTGAGTTCACATAAGCAAGGATGGATAGGATAGGACGATATATGCTTCCCAGCTTCCCTGGCAGCTCTTGCTGTCTGCCTTTTGAAGTCTGTATTTTTTAGGGGTGTATCCCTTTCTACCTGACTTAGAAATACTTGCACATGTATCTCACATCCTGATTACGCTGTAGTTTGGGGGATCACCTGCGTTGGGCATGTATCCCATATCCTGATTGTGTTGTAGTTAGGGGGATCCCCTGCATTTGACATGTGTCTCACATCCCGATTGTGCTGTAGTTAGGGAGATCCCCTGCATTGGCTCCCCAGGGAGATCCCCTGCATTGGCTCCCCACATCCCATCCTGCAGCAGTTCATTGTAACGCACAACTGAATAAGGGGGGAGGGGGATTTGTCCCCCCAGCCTTACAGTCTTGTTGAGACAGGACAGGAGTTAGGGAATGGATGAAATTAGAATTCCCTGTAATATATGAGCTGTCACAGGAAAGTGGACATATATTAGATAGACATGTATGGATATAGGTTACAGATAATATGTAGCTGTCACAGGGAAGTAGACATATATTAGACAGACATGTATGGATATAGGTTACAGATAATATGTAGACAGCATAGTGATCAGTAAGGACGGGGCATAGGATTGATGGAAGGAGAAAGAAACAAGATGGACTTCTTTGGCTCCTGCAAACTCCATTTCTTTATTCCCTTACAATTTTCCCTTATTTATTATTTATTCTGTGGTGCTGGGAATTGGACCTAGGACTTCGCACACACTAGGCCGGTTCTCTATTGAGCTGCATTCCTTGCCTTGCAAGTACCCATTTCCTTAGCTTAGTCTTCAGATTATTCTGTTGAAATCAGGCTCTGCAGCTGCAGACCATCAGAGGGCGCCACAGTACTCTATCCAACTCGATGCTCATTTTACAAATAGGGAAACCAAGGTCCTGCGTGGTTACTTCTAGGTCAGCAGCCTCTGATGTCTCTTGTTACCAAGTGACTTGTTTATCCTAAATTCATCTCTGTTTTTTTTTGTAAGATGAAAGCTTCTGACAAGACCAAGAGAAGAATGAGCCACTTGTACGACCACCTGAAAAAAAAGTTCATGACGGACCAGCTGAGAAAGATGCTGCGCTGGAGGCGGGACTCTCTGAGCACCCAGCAGTACTTGGATAGGCAACGGGCCTACAGAGCCTCGACTTAGATGGCAGGCCCAGCCATTGTAGCATTGGGAGAATGATCTGCCCCAGGAACCCAAAACCACCCTGGTGAGAGCTGAGGAGCCCCAGAACATGCTGGTCTCCACCAGGGTGGAGCAATAAAGGGAAAGCAGCGGATAAGAGCACAACATGTCCTCGGTTCTAATCTGCCTTGCTCCTCCATCCCCTCTATTCCGGTGAAAGGTCGGTATAGCCACCGATGCTTGGTGGAAGGGGGAGCATCAAGCAGTCTCCCTGGTTTGTGCAAACATGGAAACTTCTGTGCCCACATTTCTCTTTCTTTCTCTTTTTCTTACTTCTCTCTTTCCCTCCACCATTTTCTCCATCTCTCCTTCATGTCTACCCTTCCTTCCTTCTTTCCTTCCTTCCTCCCTCCTTCCTTCCTTTCTCCTCCTTCACTCCCTCCCTTCCTTCTTTCCTTCCTTCCTCTCTCCCTCCCTCCTTCACTCCCTCCCTCCCTCCCTCCCAACCTCCTTCCTTTCCTTCCTTTCTTCCTTCCTAATTTTGGTCTGGAGACAACTCAGGACTTTGTATATTCTCAGCACATGCTCTCCCCAGATCCAGGGTAACACATCTGCCAGCTTTGCTGGGGCTGTTGACATCTTAGATGGAAAGGACTGAGTAATGCCACTGTGTGACATTCCAGTGGTAAGGAGGTCAGGGCGAGGCACCACACAGTGCCACCTACCAGCTTGTATGACCTTGGGAACCTCCCCGGGCCCCTGTTTCCTCATCTGAAGAGTCAGGCAGTAGGAAGACAGCCAGCCTCCAGGAGCTCATCCTTTCCAACTGCTGTAATAATGGCAGTGCCCATCGGCTCCCAGCCCTCCTGGTGCTTTTGCAAAGCACTATCAGCCCTCCTGCCTCCTGCCTGCCCCTCCCCAAAGCCTGCTTCAGTCACATGCTTGCTTTTCTCACCGACTTTAGGTTCTAGTGCCTTCATTCAGCAGCTCGGGTCTTGGTCCTTAGCCCTAATTAGATTGTATACCTTGAGGGCAGGAAGTCAGAGCCCTCTCAGTCTTGATATGGATGCTTCTCCAACCAGCCCTGAGGATAGGCCACTCCTGTACCCAGTCCCCACACCTGTATCTGTGCCAAGTGTTTGACTGGCTTTGACTTGCTTACACACTTTTCTTCCTGATCAGGCTGTGACATGGACATCTCTAATCACAATATCTAGGAAATTTTGTCCTAGAGAATTTCATACGGTGTCTCTTGATCCTACCCATCCCCACTGCTTTCATGGCTCTTTTTTTAAGGAAAAACTCTCCAGTCGGATGTCCTTGTCTTCTGGCTTTGGTCCCCTTCCATGATGTCCCCCAAGCCTTGAGGATGGGGTACTGTTATAATTGTATTACTTGGGTTCAGATACCTCATGGCCAGTTGATGTCTGCATTTTGACCAGTTGTGACATTTTATTTTATGTGTTTTGCCTACATTTATGTCTGTGTACCATATGCCTGCCTGGTGCCTGCAGAGGCCAGAGGCAGCGTTGGGTCCTCTGAGGGTTGGGATCGCCATGTGGGTGCTGGGAATCAAATTCAGCTCTTCTGCAAGAGCATCCAGTGCTCTTAACAGCCAAGCTATTTCAGCCCCTGTGATGATAATGATGATAATGGTGATGATGAGGATGATGAGGAAGATGATGGTGGGTTTCTGAGACAGGGTCTAATGTAGACCTTTCTGGCCTTGAGCTCGCTATGTAGCTGAGGATGGCCTTGAACTCCTGATCCCCCTGCCTCTGTCCTGGGTGCTGGGATTATAGATGTGTGCTAACACAGTCCTTCCTCACAATCCCCTTCCTACTACACTCAAGAGAAAGTGTGCTCTATTTGTGTCGTTTATTCTGCCTTATAGAATGACTTCTAATTATATTTGGGTTTTGTTGTTGTTGGTTTTTTGTTTGTTTGTTTGTTTTTCGAGACAGGGTTTCTCTGTAGCTTTGCGCCTTTCCTGGAACTCGCTCTGTAGACCAGGCTGTAGATGTAACCAACTGCCTTATTAAATAAGAGACACAGAGCCAATGTAAAGATGAAAGCCAAAGAGGTCAGAGCTAAGAGTCTTACCCGCTTTTTGCCAGCTAGCCTCTCCCGCCAAGAGACCTCTCCGAAAAGGGACTACTTCCTGTGCGTTCGCCTTTAAATAAGAGTTCTCGTTCTTCCTTCTCATTGGTTGTAAACCCAACTACGTGACTGCCTCGTCACTGCCTCTCTGTATAGACCTCCAAGTTTTCTATGGTTGGTATTGAGATTAAGGGCGTGTGTCTCCAATGCTGGCTGTATCTTTGAACACACAGAGATCTACCTAGTTTTGCCTGCCGAGTGCTAGGATTAAAGGCGTGCACCACCACCGCCCTGGCTTTCGCTATGGCTTGCTGATAGCTCTGACCCCTAGGCAACTTTATTTATTAACATACAAATAAAATCACATTTCAGTACAAATAGAATACCACTATATTTCCCCCTTTCTAATTTAATAAAAAGAGAAAAAAAAAGAAAGTTGTACCTAATATAAGAAAAACTATATACAAAAGTACAATAACTATATACAATATATACAAGTGATGAATACCTAAACAATGTCTAGTCCATTTGTATTTGACAAATTCAGAGAAAATAATTCCATTACTTATCCTATTTTGGTAAGTCTAAAATGTACCTAATTCCTTTCTATCCTAACTAATCTTCAACTATAATTAATTAATCTTTAAATATAACTAACTAATCTTCAACTCCCTCAGAGACCAAGAAGGAAATATTACCTAACAAAAATAAAAACAGGAAGTGCATGCAAGCAGCTTCCAAAAAATTGTGAGTTGACAGAAACAGCCAGCCGCCTGGACAGTCACCTGAGGTTTCTCCGCAGTGTTGGGGCATCATCTTCAGCCTATAGGCTTAGCGTATCTGACAGACTCATTTGTGAAGTAGGACGTACACAAGGTCAACAGTTCAACCTCACCTTGGGTGAGAGCAGTCCATGTACCAGAAATACCTAAATTTCACTAGTGTCATGTCCTGATTCAGGATTTTAAATTCTGGAAATTGTTGATGGTTTTTTAATTTAGCTGTCCATTCTTCTTGACCGTGTATGTGTGGCTTCATCTCAGCATCCTGTTTTTTTCCACATCCCTCTATTAAATGCCAGTCTGCTATTGAGATGCGTGAGCTTAGTTATTCTTCAAGAATAACTGTTTCAGCTGCTGTTCCATTGCACATCAGAAGCCATCGGCTCACTGCCTGTTCAGCTGCCTTCGAAGAAAAGGGCACTGTACCTTTTCCGGATTGCAAAGGCCACTTCAGGGATGGTGCCATATTGTCCTGGCCTCAGAAGATGCTTTTTGATAAAGCCATAACCACACTTACTTTGGCAAGAATCAGTAGTCCTTTGTTTCGTGTCCTGTCTGTCCATTTTGTCCTGTTGTCAGCAGTAGATTCGAGGATACTTTGTTGTCCAGTGGCTAACTTTTGCCACAATGAAAGTTAACTCCATATGCAGTTTCTTCAATGCCCATATTCTCTCTGAAGTAGATTGGTACTGCCAGGAGCCGACATGTCTCATAGTCATAACAAAAAAGAAAAATTTTCTAAGTTATTAAAACATTTTAAATGCCATATTCTGTAGATCTCTGAAGGGTTTGAAGATGACCTGTCTATCTACAATATATCTGCTCAATCTAGAAAACATACTTAATATGACTACAAGTTCTATTGTAATGTCTAACTACTAACTTTCATTTCTTTATATCCTAATAGTTGGTAATAATAACATTCAAGAATCAGCAATTTGCATTATTTTGTTAAATGAACAGTATAAGTACAATTAGAAATATACGTATAGCATTTCCTAACAATATCAATTTCAATATTTATAATTTATATACAACATAAAAGAATCCAATCCAATGTAAAGTATTTAAAACTAGTAATTGTCTTTCTTTCTCTTTTTTTTTTTTTTTTTTTTTAAGATGAACCTTAAATCTAACCTCCTTTGCTTAGCCCTTTTCCTAACCCTTGATAACCAGTTGTAACCAACCCCTCCAAACAATGAAAATTATCCCAGACCCAAAACCCATTAAAAGACCAAAAAACCACCCGTCCGACACCACCTCTTTGGGAACGTGGGCGTCGTATTCTTAAAATTGCTTCCTGCTGGGTATGGGCGAAGGTATCTTTATTCTGAAAAGAAAAATTTTAGGTTAATTGTCAAATTCTAGGAAAAGTAACCATATCCTTCATTATCCAGTCTGTGTATAATACCAAAGTTCAGGATTTATGTCAAGTCCTTATTCAAGTAGTCTTTGAGACTGGATCATCTCAGTCAGCCCTCTCAAAATTGTTCTGAGCACTTTGTAGTTCAAAGCTGATCTGTAGATGATGTTTGTCAGCTCAGTGATGTTATTATTGTCCACGTGGAATTGTTGTTGTTGTGGGGCCCCATCTTCTTCCTGGAGACTTCAGTTGATGTTAGGCCTGGCCATGATTTCCTGCAGAAAACTAATAAGAGACTCGAACACAAAGACATATATGCAGCTAATTGAAGCCTTTTTTTTTTTTTAGAATTAGTTAGTACTCTATATGACCATTCATATCTTAACAGAGTTTAAAATGTATATATATATATCTATATATATTAATCTTGTAAATTTTGATATAAAATTCATACTTTAAGAACAGTTTAAAGAATCAGAATAGAATCAAAGAGTTGAGATTAGTAATAGAATAGTCCCTTAATTAATTTGGTTTTTTATTTTTTCTGTCCCATAGCAGAAGATGGCTCTTTTTTTGGCATGGTACAGGGAGTTTGCATTTTCCTTTTAACAACATGCTTGAGTTTAAAGAAGGAGAGAGCCATTCTCCAACTCTAAAGTCAGCTGTAAATCTTAATTGAATCAGGACTATTAGAAGATCAATAGTGTTAAATTTCTTTAGAGAAGAGTAGAAACAAACATTTAGGAAGACATAAAATTTTTTAGATGATATACCAATAGGCCATTTTACTCTGTTTCCTGGGATAGATGGTTTGTCCTTTTTTCTTTAGTTGTCATTTGTCCAGTGTTCTTCAGATTCCTTAGGCTTTATTCTCCTAAAAGACAAAAACAAAAACCTTTCCCCAAGACTAATTTTGGGGATGTTCCTTTTGGCAAGTTATTATCTGATTAAATGAAAAAGCATGTGTTAATGGTATAAGTTAGTTTAAATTGAATGTTCATGCTGGTTGATGAACTATCACCTCCTCTGATTAAGAGATCTCTCTTGTTCAAATCGAACCTTTATCAATTTTGATGGTACCCACAGCTTATCTTCTCCTGTAGAAACAAAAGCAAAACCTCGTCCCCAACGTAACACATATCCTGGTTTCCATTCTGAGGTCAGCACATCCTTAAAGTATATAGGCTGATTTAATTCTGTAGTTTTTTCTATTATCCAATGTCTCTCCGCAGCTGTTGTTCCTTTCTCATTGGCATTGAGAAAATTCAAAGTCAATAGAGCATTATGCAGTCTATTTCTGGGGGTTTTTGTTAC
>CABHPR010108011.1:0-47786 GCA_902168415.1 Peromyscus melanophrys | reverse complement strand
ATATATATATATATATATATATAGCATATAATGTGTGCATATGAAAATACTTTAAGCCACAGAATTCTTAACATACAGAGGGTATAATTGCTACAAGTAACTTATTTACATGCTGTCAACTTCACTTTGAAAGGATTTCCCTGGGGTTTGCTGATCATTTTACTTTCATTATCATATGTGTCAACTAGTTCCCATCACTAGCCAATTAGGTATCAAGCAAAAAGGCCAAATCAGAGGGGGAAATTGGTCACATCATGGCTGAATGCTTTATTTCAGTGAGGAAAAAATAACTAGAGTTGACGGATTTTATGTTGGTTGAAATAGGATATTTAGAGTAGTTGAATACTTTATGTTTTATCAATCTCCCCATTTTCTTTCCCCTACTTTCAGAAGTGTTTCTGCCTATCCTATAGGCATGAACAGTCTTATGTGAAGTTAACAAAAACAACAACAAATGCAAAACAAAGGGAATTCAAAATAAGATGCACTGATTTTGAAATTTCCACTGTAGAAAGCCCTTTTCATTTTGAAAATAGAATCTCATTTTGCTTGTTCTTATTGGAACATCTTTTCACTTCTTTTGGGGCAATTACAGCACAGTGAATTTATGCTTTTATAGATACTGATAATTGTGCGTTAATGTGCCAGCATGCAAGCTGTCAGTGAACACACTATTTTGGGGAGCTATTATGAGCAAGGATCTATGATTTATTTCATGTGTCCTTGCTCCAACTTCTTCCCCAAACTTATTTGGAGGGATAAAATTGGGACCTGTGAAAGGGAAACATATTAGTTGAAAGAAGGTATGGACAAATAATGGCTAGGTTAGAAATGGGTGGATAGTGCCCAATATAAACCCAAGAGAAGTAATGTCAGATAAGATGAAGCACCACAGATACCTGAGCCAGGATTACTTCTGTTTGACAGGCAGTAACCCTGAGCTGTACCAAAGCATTCCTTTTGATTCATACACTAAGTATGAAATGCCATTCATTCTAATTGATTTTTTAATTAAAATGTTTTCTTACAGTGTATTTTGATCATATCCTTCTCCCTCCTCTACCTTCTCCTAGATTCTCCCCATCCACCCATCTTCAATTCTTTCTTTCTCCTTCTCTCCCAGAAAAGAGACTACCAACAAAAAACCAGAACAACCCCCCCAAATCAAGATAAACAATAACAAAGAATAAAGTAGTAATACAAAACAAACAAAATAAAACAAAAAGCTATACCCAGTGACACTCCATTGTAGAAAATTGGTTTTCTGTTTCTCAGGGCGTAGGTATCAATTGCAAACAACTTCTTGGTTAGGCGTGGAACCTTGTGTCCACTTCTCCCTTTCCATGCTGGGATCTTGCCTGGTTTGAAACCGTGCAGGTCTTGTGTGTGCTGCCATAGTCTCTGTGCGTTCATATGCTTATCAATCCTGTTGTATCTACATGATGTGATTTTCTCGGAGTTAGCCTTCACCATGGGTTCTTTCAGTCTGTCTGCTTCCTCTTTGGCATAAATTCCTGAACCTTGAGGGGAGGGGTTTGAGAAAGACATCCCATTTAGGACTGAGTGCTCCAATGCCTCTCATTGCCCTCACATTGTTCAGTTGTGGGTCTCTGTGTTAGTTCCCATTTACTGCAAGAAGCAGCTTCTCTGATGAGGGTTTGGAAATGCTCTGATATATGGGCAGAGCAATCTATCATTAGGAGTCATTTTATTGCTGTGTTCCTTTAGCAGAATAACAGCAGTAGGTTTGCCCTAGGGTCTTAGTCTCAGGCTCTTATCACTTCAGCAGTGTCAGATCCAGATTCCATCTCATAGAGTGGTCCTTGAATCCAATCAAGGTTACATTCATAATAGCTGTGCCACTATTGTCCGAGTGTATATTGCGGGTAGGCTGATGTTATGGGTCACAGGGTTTGTAACTGGGTAATAATGTTAATTATTTTTCTCCTCCAGTAGCATGCAAAGTACCTTCCAGTACCATGAATGCTAGTTAGTAGGGTTGAAGCTTGTAGTCAGCTACCAGATTGATTGCTCCATGTTCTATGACATAACTAGGTTGTGTCTTCAGCAATAAGACCTTGGAGAGCATCACATTGTGGACAGCAACCAATCACCTTGGCAATTTCCTGTTGTGTTTGGGGGTGTCTATGGGACCCCTTTGGCTAATGAATTGACAAGATGTAGCCTATTCCTGGAACTGGAGGTTTTATTTGGTGACATAAGATATGAAAAACCAATCTTAATGAAGAAACTTGGAAGCCCCCTCCCCTCCTACTACAAATGACATAAATTATTAAGCATAATAATTCCCCCCTCTGAGACAACTGAGAAGGAATAATCCAGTAACTATCATCTATGACAGACTTAAACAGCCATGGGGGGCGTTCATCAGTTAATATCCAGTCTGCCAACATTACTTTCACCAAGTGCCCAAGGAGAGACTTGGTAAGAAAGGTCTTGATACAAACAGTGGTTATCTGAACTAAGTTGAGGCAGTCCACAAAGGCCTGTGTGGATGTGAAGTTAGCAAGGAGACTTGGATTTGACTATTTCACCATTAAGTTTCTGTATTTCAGAATAATGGAAGTTCCACTATTAAGCTGCTAAAATGAGCAGTGCAATGATACGAGTAAAGCTAAGTGAGTGGGTCCACACGAGTCCTGCAGTTCGTACTGAAGCCTGGTAAAATCAGAAGAACAGATGCTGGACTCAGGGCAGGGAAGCTCAAACGGTCATGGCTCTATTCTGGGAGCTTTTGCTTCACGTCCTAGCTGCACAATTTTGAGTATGAGCCCGTGTCCCAGACCTCACTAGAAAGGGAGATGATCTGGTCAGAAATACTCCTTATACAGCCACACTAGTCAAAGCTGAGGACTGCTTCTCTCATGGGGAAGAAACATGGACAGAGCTGTCTCTCCATATCCATTATAGCTTTGTATCAGTTCAGTGAGCTATAAAGTCAACAATGTTTTCATAATGTCATGCAGGCAGCAACATTCTCAACAATGTTTTGTTTGTTTGTTTATGTGATTTTGTATACTTAGTCTCACCGACTTGGGTAGACTTGTGCTGGCAGAAGTTTGAGGTCTGGCCTCTGGAACTTGAAGAGGATCAAGAAGCAGGGCTTTCTTTGGTGTCTGGCATGGGCCTACGTGGGGTCACTCTTGCATTCTGAGTCTATCAGTTTCCCTTGGCAGCAGGGGTCCCTTCTGTCTATGAGCCCCTGATGCCCACAGTGTACTTACCAGCAATATCAGGCATTTGAGTGTCCTTTTTTTATAGTTTCTCTGGAAAACTGAAGACTTACTGCTTTGTAAAACTCCTGGTAGGGAGTTTCTGAACTTTGCTCATTTGGGAAGATGGCGGATATTGTGACCACAAAGATCACAAGCTTGGGTCTGACTTCTGCAGTTTGGAATCTGAGGACTGGGTTTCCTAGCTGTGTGGCAAATGTGGACATGAAGACTAACAGAGAGTTGGATTTGGCCAAAGCTGTTACAGTTTGATTCACTGTTAACCTAACAGCAGCGGTGTAAACAGAGAGGTAGGAGCAGGCAAGTGGATGAACACAGCTGCCCCCATGTTCCGTAATCTACACTGAATCAGAACAACAGGAACTGGGTTCAAGAAAGTGATGTACAGTTAGGATTCACTCTATTTTGGGGGCCATGGCAAGAGCAGTAACCTCTCTGTGATTCAGAAATTGCCTCTGCCTACTCTGGCTGTTGTAAACATTAAGTGGGGTGCAGTCTTTCGAATATGTTTAACATTTTGTGAGATGTATTTGCTATTATTTCTATATACAATCCTCCTACTTTCTAAAATATGTAAGCACTATATTACCTAGGTTAATCAGGGTTTTGTCTGCTACTAGAGCACTACATTTTGAAAGGACCTTATTTTTTTAAGTAGAATGGTGATAATATTGTGGCCATTGCACTCACTGGATTCATTATCTGTAGCTCTGATAACAAAAATACAAATACAATGATCTTTTGCTTTCTTAACTTTACATAAACTAATATAATTTCAAAACATATGTTCTTTAGTTGGCCTTCTTGTTTCAGATGTATGGCTGAAAATTAATTAAGCAGGTCACGGTCTCTTAGCTTGTAGTTCTGGCAAAATTTGAATAGACGCCCATGTCTTTAGCCTAAATATTTGATGGTAAGAAGCAAAGATGAGGTCTGTGAAACTCAAATCTTTCAAAACTGAGTGTGCAGCAATAGATGGTTTCCTGTTAAATCTTTCTGTAGTGTTTGTTTCTGAGTTGGGATCTTCAGCATATGTTCTGGCTTTTGCTTTTCAAGCTTTGAAAAGTCTGTCAGCTGTCACAGTACGGTTCCTGTCATCTGGCTCTTTCAAGCACTAAGAATCTGTCAGTTCTAAATTTCATAATATAATGTGGCTATCAGTTCTCAACGTGGAGCTGAAGTTAAGTTTTTCATGTGCAAAACCCAAAACTGAAAAAAATGCAGTTTGTTATTGAGTAATAAATAGACAAATAACGGGTTCCTGAAAGCTTTTAGGAGTTGTGTCATGCATACAAGATATGGCTGTGCCCAATAACATGCTCATACTGGCCAAGTATCTCGGGGATCAGGCCCTTCTTTGGCCAATCTACTCCCTTGGAATCCAGGTTCCTACTGAGTAGAATATAATTTCAAAAGTCCAGTGGTGATTTTAATGAGCTGTTTTCTAAAATAACCTTAAGATGATGTCAAAACTCTGGAGTCATTCCAAATGTTAGAACTAGTAGGAATTTACTATAGTATTCAGTACAACACTGCATTTGGTGGGTGAATAAATCAAGGTCAGAAGTGATTTGGCCACTTAGGATCAGATGTTTAGAGGAGGAAGATAGTTAGCTCTTTGATTTCTGATATGTTGTTGATGTTTCACAGATAAATAAATGTAGAAAACCAGTGCTATGTGACTGCCCTAATTATAGTCAGCACAGTAGGCAGAGAAGAGTCATCATAGGTCCCCATTGCAGAAATGGGACAGCTACAGCAGTGACAGAATACAGGTCCTGTACTAGAGATGTGATAGTGTCGATAAAGGCTCATGGTCTGTGCATCCAGTCAGTGACAGGCATGGGTATTTTAAAGGTGTTCTAAGTATTATGCAGCGAGAGAAAATTCAAGGTTCATTTTATTTTGGGACAGTTTTGTCCATTACAGTTAGGGATTGAATAGAGTGAATAGAAAAAGCTTTGGCTAAGAGCTGGGAGATCTCAGATCTGTTCTCATACCCATACATCTTCACTGTGGGGATGTGTCAGTCACCCAGCCTCTGACCTGTGTTTCTGTACCTCAGAAAGGACAGTGAAGTAATTTCTCTAAGAACCCGAATAAGTCATCATGAGCATCAAACTAAAAGATATACAGGAAAGAATACTGAAAGGAACAACTTACATATTTTAATCTTATCATGGGGCAACCATTTAAGTAGAAATATCTGGTTTGGGAATAAGGAGATATTCATGAGCTCAAGTTTCATCTATCACTTACTCTGGGCTATGATTAGCCATGAATTAAAATCATATAAGCTTCCATTGCATATTCATTTAAAAATATTTATAAAATCTTGGGCCTTATCAAGTATGATGTGCAACTGGTTTTATTGTATGGGAATATAGTTAATGGCTAAATGTAAACAAAACTTTAAAAATGTAGATTTTCTTTTCCTAAGGCTACCCAGGATAAGGATATTTTTTCATATGATAATAGATCTAAAACTATAGTCGTTTCTTTCTCTTGTTTTCTTCTGGCCCTTCTAAAGATTAACATACATTTATAAAAATGTTTTCCCTGTACATGACACTGGTTTTTTTTTTTAATTTTTTTTTATTTTGATATTTTGAGACAGGGTTTCTCTGTGTAGTTTTGGTGCCTGTCCTGGACCTCGCTCTGTAGACCAGGCTGACCTCGAACTCACAGAGATCCGCCTGACTCTGCCTCCCGAGTGCTGGGATTAAAGGCGTGCACCACCACCACCCAGTACATGACACTATTTTGTACCTAAAAAGTAGAATTTTATTGGTTTTGCTATGATAGACAAGGTCCAACCACGAGACAAAAATGACATAGTAATTTGATGTGGAGTTAGCTAACAAATGAAGAGAGCAGTAAAATATATAGAAATAGCAAGTTACCCTCAAGTTGAGACAGGGGTTCCAAAAAGGAAATAAATTAGAAAATTTAGTGTGCCTCTAACTCAGGTTTGAGGCTTGAAACTTCATTGGAAAGGGGATAACTGTGGCCCACTGTTTAGCGGAAGAGATGCCGGGGAGTTCACCGGTGAAATTCATCCCCCAGAGACTTTTCACAGGATGTGTTGTGCCTCAGATCTGGCTGCATTGGTGCCTGGAAAGTGCTGGGGATATAGGGTATTGCCAGTATAAGGAAGCTAGGTATGAGAATAGCCATTCCCCCATGAACCGGATACTGGGAAGATGGCATTGGAGAGGCCCACTGAGTACCACAGGTTGAATCCAGGCTGGAAGTCCCTTCTTCCTCTAGTGTCCTCAGTGCCCTTTAATGATGAAGCTTAGCTTATGCTACTTGGCAAAGAAAATGATTTAAAAGGCTCAGGTCTATCTGTAGAGGGTGAGTGACAAGGAGGAAACTGATAACTGGAACATGTCCCATCTAAGTACTGTATTTGCCCCCTCTTAAAGTTAGTGAGACAGAGATGCAGAAAGATGAAGTAACATGCGTGAGGTCCCACAGCCTCTCTACCTCCACCCATGATGCATGCTCACTGTTATCTCATGTCTTGTTGTACAAGTCCCAGGGTATGAGTTGATTGGCTTCTGCAATTATAAATATCATAAAACAATTGAACTTCCTTAGAGTGTTGTTTCATTTTCGTCTTAACTATTCCTGACTTGTTTTCTGTTTCTTCTGTTCTTGCTCATACCATGTCTCCAAACCAAACCTAGAACTGCTTTGCTTTCACATTTACTGTTACACAGAGGGAAGGAATATAAAAGAGGCTACCTCCTATTATATTTCTGTTTTCTGTTTCCTACCTTACCACACAGATTCAGACCCACAAGCCTCTTACACACACACACACACACACACACACACACACACACACACACACACACACACCATCACATGTCAGCTGCCATGAAGAGTGTCACCATTGCCTCCAGTATTCTACAGAGGTCACTCAGGCTCTGCTCTGTTAAAGCTATTCCATCCATGCAGCCTGAAAAGACTCAGCGTCTAGAACTCAACCATGAGCGTTCCTGTTTCCTCGCTTGAGGCAAACATTTGATGCTCCTTCAAATTTGTCTCAAATGTACATTTTGATATTTTTTTTTTTTTTTTGGTGAGGTGCATGAATCCATCCCAGATTCCTCATCCAACATAAGGCTTTTATTATTTTCAAGCAATATTTTTTTCTTTTGAAGCTTTGTAGAGCTATATTTTTTCTCATGACATACTTTGCTTTTTAGGATGGCAATATTCAGGCCAACTTTCATTCTGTTAGCATGTTTCCTTGAAGACAGGATAATATTTTACTTGTTTTTGATTCATTTATTCATCCGTTTGTATATTTATTATTGTATTTCCTTTAATCCAAAGGCCACTAAAATGATTTCATTGTCGGGCAACCTTAGAAGGCTCAGTTAGCAGCTGCAGCCAGCTCCTGTCTGTTAGTCATTGCTGGGACTTGTTCCAGGGTAGAGAGTTACGATGGAAAACAGTGCACATCAGAGAAACCACAGACTTTGTGTCCCTTTAGTACTATGTACAGAATGTTTGTTACAGTCCATCCGACACCTCACATTCTGAAACCCCAATGTGTTGGTAATAGGAGTTGGAGTATTTGGGAGGCAGTTAAGTCAAGAGGGTGGAGCCTTCATGAATGAAATTATTACACTGGTCTGTTCTCTGCTCCATGGGCATCTGTGAGGTAATGACCAAGAAACCAAGACACAGATCCTCACAAACAGAAAATCTGATGGTGACTAGACTTTGGAATGTTTAGCCTTCAGAACTGTAAGCAATGCATACCTCCTGTTGAAACCATTCAGCCTATTGTATTCTGTTTTAGCTTGTCAGATTAGAACACCATCTCAATGCCCTGCTGCAGAATTGCCTTGACAGATGAAGGGAGAATTCCTAGTGCAGTACTGGGTGCATAATAGATTAAAAAATTAAATTTCACTTCACGAAATTTTAGATTATATTTCTGACTTCGCTTTGTGCCATAGGATCATCATTTCCTGCCGTCAAGTAAACATGAGGTTCAGTACCCACTCCTGGCTCTGGTTCTTTCTATATGTGTCCTTACCTGCTGGATTCTAACTCCCACCCTTGTTCAGACCTCCAGTAATTGCTTGGCCTTTAAAACTTTCTTAATGACTTCAGCTCATTCTCAGTATTAACAACCTTCTTGATCTTTTTTTAAAATTTTATAATTTACTTTAATTTTACATATCAGCCACGGATTCCCCTGTCCTCCCCTCCCCCCCGCCCTCCTCTCAGCCCACCCCCTATTCCCATCTCCTCCAGGGCAAGGACTCCCCTGGGGATTCAGCTCAGCCTGGTAGATTCAGTCGAGGCAGGTCCAGTCCCCTCCTGCCTTCACCCAGGCTGAGCGAAGTGTCCCTGCATAGGCCCCAGGTTCCAAACAGCCAGCTCATGCACTAAGGACAGGTCCTGGAGTCCAATCGGTGAGAAAGAGGAGGGATTGTATGAGCAAGAATTGTTGAGACCGTGATTGGAAAAAGCACAGCGACAAATAGCCAAACTAGTGGAAACACATGAACTATGAACCAATAGCTGAGGAGCCCCCAACTGGATCAAGTCCTCTGGATAAGCGAGACAGTTGATTAACTTGAACCTTCTTGATCTTTGAAGGCTCTTCTTACTCTCCTCTCTAGTGCTAGATCCTTAGTGTTTATCTATAATTTGCCTCAGAGTAACCCAAGTGGGTAAGGCAGCTGTTTGTGAGCCATGAAGCGCTAGAATGCCTATGGATTCTTTGGTCATTAATCAGAGATTCTCAGAAGGAAGAATCCAAAGAAAACAAATTTAAAATCTATATTAGGATTTTCTATATTAGGAAATCAGGGAGATGCACCAGATTTCACGTTTAGTTTTAGAAAGCTTATGCCCATTAAGTTTACATTAAGGCTTTACGTACAACAAACACTCAATAGCTATAAGTTGAATGCTCAAGGTTGGGTTGTTCTCAGTTACCAGAAGACTTATTATTTACTAGAAAGTTAACTTTGAAAGTTTGTTGGTGTCTCTGCATCCCAAGTATCATATAGTCCCTTCCAAATAAAAAAAAAATGTAGATTTATGGAAACTCATTCCAATCATTTGATTAAGTAAGTCCAAAATTGGGCTAGAACATCAACATTGTGTGTGTGTGTGTGTGTGTGTGTGTGTGTGTGTGTGTGTGTGTGTCTGGTGAACACACATGGAGGCCAGAGCAGAATACAGGGTATCTTTCCTGGTGGCTCTCTTCCTGATTGCCTCAGGACAGGGTCACTCACTGAACCAGAAGCTCACCACTTTTTGGCTAGTCTGGCTAGTCATTGAGTTATCAGGATCTGCTGTGTCTGGCCCCTATTGCCAGGCTTGCAGGAATTAGCCATACTCAGCTTTTTACGTGGGAAATGGGGATTTGAACTCAGATTCTTATGCTTGCAGAGTAAGTGCCGTTACCCACTGGGCCATCTCCTCAGCCCTGGCATCTGAATTCTTACAGCATCACTTATGATTCTGATTCACATAGTCTGAGGATGTATTTTAAGAATAACTAATCGGGCCGGGCGGTGGTGGCGCACGCCTTTAATCCCAGCACTTGGAAGGCAGAGCCAGGAGGATCTTTGTGAGTTCGAGGCCAGCCTGGGATACAGAGTGAGTTCCAGGAAAGGTGCAAAGCTACACAGAGAAACCCTGTTTTGAAAAACAAAAAACAAAGCAAAAACAACAAAAAAAGAATAACTGATCATGTGGTGGCACATATCTTTAATCCTAGCCTTGGGAAGTAGAGGCAGGTGGATGTCTATCCATTGGAGGTCAACCTAGTTCACAAAGTGAGTTTTAGCCCAACCAATAGCCACATAGTGAGACCGTATGTTGTCATTGTTGGTTTATTCAGGCAACCATACTGTTGAGATTCCATGTGTGTGTTTTTTCTGTCATGTCTAGGAAACACTATCTAAGAGCAGGAATACAATTGACCTGCCAGCACAGACAGGGGAAATGCCGCTTGTTTCCACCATTAAATGAAGAGTTACAAAGAGTCAATGGCTGCTGAGAGAGAGAAGGGATAAGCTCTGGAAAAGGTTGTCCAATCCCAAGTAACCAGGCATGAATGCATGCATGTACAAGCAATGCTAAATGGACTCTGTAGGTTCTATGTACATGTGTGCACATGTATAGAAACACATATTTGTCTGTACAAAAATAATTTAAGAAGATATCATAGTTTGGAGGTGGGAGATATGTGAGGAGCTGAGGGGAGAAGGAGTGGCAGGGATGACTAGATAAAGTGCTCACGTATGACATTCTTAAAAACTTAGGAAAAGAATAGTTGTTAATCTTTATGGATAATGTTCAAATACTTCATATTCTAGATGTGCTTTCTGGCTTATGTTGTATAACATCACTGAGAAAGTTCTGCTAATTTTGAAAAGTAATATTACTAAAATACAATTTTCTTGCTACAAAATTACATGCTGTAGTGTGTATTCAATATTCCTAGTGCATTTTCCGAGTTGTACCACTATAGTTGTAAAGATTTTTACCACCTTTTCTCTGGCTAGGATGGAAAAAAGTCCATCACAACATCAGGTGGAAATGTACAATAGTTTTATTTTCTTCATTAATATGGGAGGCAGTGAAATGTTTTGCTGAGGACTAAAAGTGTGAAGACATGTCTGAACATCGACTCTTTCACTCACCTGGTGATATGAGACTAAAAGTGTAGGGGACAAGATCTTTTTACTCACATTGTTTACAAATATGGATGCTATGTCCTTTAAGTGGCACCTGGAAAAATGAAATGGGAGGAAACAGATGTTTGATGTGAATTTTGGTTTTATGCAGCTGTTTAGTTAAGTAAGTTTACCTTAACTAAACAGCTTTGTGTACTATACTTACTTTGTGGTCTCAGAGCTGAAGATATGTAACAAGTTGGTAGACAATGTCACTGATTTCCCCAAGCACAGGGACAGTGAGGCAGTAAACATGGTTCTATGAAGACCTATAGCAAAGACATTTGACTTGAACAGGAAGGAAAGGACTGTTCAAAGGAATCGAGCATTTTCCCTCTAAGAAGGCAATGTTTGAGATGAGAGCTGGCAGAGTAATTGGCATTAGTAGTAAAGGCAGTGGTAACAACGACAACATCTGGGAAGAGTGGGGGTCATTTTGTCACAGAGTACATAGAACATTTGAGGGATCTAAACAAATGCTAGTGTGGCAATTTAGTTGGTAGGTAAAGGTTTGGGGGAAATGGGTGCTAGACAGCTCAGGCCGTGTCACTTGCAGCCCATGGTTTGGGCTGATCCTTTAAAGACTTAAATGTGTGTATTCCATAGGCATATGCACATGCGATGAATAGATTTAAATACCTATTCTGGAAAATTCACGTAGAAGTGGAGTGGGATGAAGGCAGAAGATGCCAGGAGGCCAACTGGGAAGTTTCTGTAACAGTTCAGGTGAGAAATAACTGAGTTTGACTGTGGACTATACTGAGGGGACACCTTAGATTTCTGACCTGCATAATTATGTAATTCACTAAAATATAAAATGTCGTTTAAGGATGAAGAGTTTGAGAGTGAAAAGAGGACTATTATGAGTAAAAATATGCAGGGCATAGACCAGAACTTTTTGTTTGATAACTGGTACCTGCCATGAGAGCAGTGAACTTCAGAAACTGTGGAATCATCCTGGTGCATCCCTTGAGCTTTAACAATCTGTGTAAATGCTGGTTCTAATCATGCTGTCATTTTCACAGTAAAGCTTGGGAAGTAACTTTTTTTTCTTATTTCTTTATTAAGAAAAAAAATTTTCATTTTACATAACAATCAAAGATCCCTCTCTTCCCTCCTCCCGCCCATCCAGCCCCCCATTCCCTACTACAAGAAGGTATAAGGCCTCCCATGGGGAGGTACATTTAGTAGAGGCAGGTCCACCTCCCCCTGCCTCAAGGCTGTGCGAGGTGTCCCATCATAGGTAGCGGGCTCCAAAAAGTGTACTCATGCACCAGGGATGGATTCTGATCCTACTGCCAGGGGGCCCCTTAAGCAGATCGAGCTACCCAACTGTCTCGCTATACAGAGGGGAGGCAACTTTTTAATTCATGTTTAATTTCTTTATCTTAACATCAAAATCACTCATATCATGGACCCTTCCAATAGCTCTTCGAATGGTGCAAAATCAGGATAATACTGTATTAAACAGGTGCCCATGCTTTATAATCTTCCAGCTATTGATTGGAGCTGAAAGCTGTTACTGGATCATTCCTTAGCTCCCCTCTAGGGAATGTTACATTAGAAAGATAACAGCAGGCTTGTAAATTGGTACAGTTTACAAACTCACAAACATTTGTCACCCTCTCCCTTCTCACAGGACAGCAGAAGGGGAGTAAGCAGTCTTTCCTCACTGCCTCCTGCCTCATGATTTGTTTGGCATAAATTGCTAGCTGCCTTGTGGCTAGGCAGTTAGCTAATTTAAAGGCTGAGTAGGAGAGCTCTGAGTAGAGCTAGAGTGCTCTATTGAAGTGGACAGCCAGTCAATAGAGAAAGGGGAGATAAGCTGATTAATGATGGAATCAAGAATACATTCTGAAAAGGATCCTCATGTTTTGCCAGGCTGCTTTATGCAGTCTCATTTTGCTGGTCACCTGCTGCCCTTCCACTGTTTCTGATTGTGGCTGTAGACACTTCCCAGGAAACCACTATTAAATCATGACCTATGCTTCCTTCAGGTGAACAGTTCTTACATAATTGTGACTTAGCGTCTTTATATCAATTTTATCAATTTTGCTGTCACTTTACCTGGGAGACAAAATTACAATTAAATAAACACTTGCACACTTATATCTGTATTTAAAACAATAACAACAACAATGTAAAAGCAACCTAGACTTTTAGATTAAAACTTAAAGTGCCAAGGGCACGAGCTGTGTTTGGTTATGTGGCGTTCATCTCTCAGGTTTGCCTTTTTTTCTCATTTTTAAGACAGAAATGATATCAATATTCCCCTTTCATAAGGCAGTTGCTGGAATTCAATGGAGGAAATACCTGAAAAACGCTCTTAGTATTCCTGCTACACTGAGAACCGTTGATAAGGAGTCACTTTCCAGCTATCTGGAGGAGACTGTGGTGGAAAGAGTTCTCCACCGACTGGCTGTTGATGAACCAGATCAACAGAACTCACCCTTCACTTACTCAAGCTTGTATTTTACCAGCCTGTTTCTCAGTGTTTAGAATGGGGTATCAGGAAGCCTAGAGGCAGCTGATTCTTTTAGGAACTTCATCTACTCCCTTGTGCTGTGCAGGGCCAAGGTTCAGTGTAAGTGATGCAAGGTTCAGTGACGTGAAGCCTTTTCTTTTCTCAAGTCTTCGTGAATGAAAAAAGCGAAGTCTTTTAAAAGAAGTGTCGGTCTAAGGCTTTGACAACATGTGTCATGAGTGTCTCTGTGTGTGTGTGTCTGTGTGTGTGTTGGGGGGCATGCCATTAAAAAATAGAAATAGATCTATGGTTTAAAAAAATCTAATGATTATAATACACCACAATTCCAAATGGGATATTTGTAAACACAATGCCACATTTCTGAGTATTCTTTATTGTCTTTCACAACTACATTTGCCTGAGCTGAGCAGGAAGCACCATGAAACAAAACTTTATGAATTGATTTGTGACTGCCAACTCCAATGTTTAGCTGCTTGACATCTACAGTAAAACTCATGTACATTATTTAATAATTAAAATGCTATTTCACAGCTACTGAAAAATCTATCATTCTGATTTTGTATTGTCAATTATGTAGGTGAAATTAATGTTGAAATACATTTTGTGTAATACAAGTAGCTTAAGTCCACATTAATGAACAAGTGGAAGTTTCTGGGTAAACTCCTTGCTTTGGAGCAGTAATTTTGAAGGCAGTGGCTACCTGTGCTCTGTCATAAAGAGTAACACTTTATGCATTTTTTTTTTACTTTTTAATTTTTATTGTTAAGAAGTTTCTATTCATTTTACATACCAACCACAGATTCCCCTTTTCCTCCCTCCTCCTGTCCCCCAGCCTTCTCCCTCAACCTATCCCCCATTCCCACTTCTTCCAAGGCAAGGTCTCCCATAGAGAGTCTCAGCAGAGCCTGGTACATTCAGTAGAGGCAGTTCCAAGCCCCTCCTCACTGCACCAAGGCTGCTCAAGGTGTCCCACTATAGGCACTGGGCTCCAAACATCCCGCTCATGCATCAGGGATGGATCCCGATCCCACTGCATGGGGGCCCCCTAACCAGTTTAAACAAAACAACTGTCTTGCCTACCCAGAGGGCCTAGTCCAGTCCCATAGGGGCTCCACAGCTATTGGTCCACAGTTCATGAGTTTCCACTAGTTTGGCTGACCTCTGTATGTTTTCTCATCATGATCTCAATGTCCCTTGCTCATAGAATTCCTCCTTTCTCTCATTAATTGGACTCCTGGAGCTCGGTCTGGTGCTTGGTTGTGGATCTCTGCATCTGTTTCCATCAGTTACTGGATGAAGGCTCTATGATGACAGTTAGGGTATTCACTAATCTGATTACTGGAGTAGGCCAGTTCAGGCACCCTCTCCACTTTTGCTAGTAGTCTAAGGTGGGGTCATCCTTGAGTAACATTGTATGCATTTTTTAAAACATACTCTTAGTATGCGGCCCAGGTTAGGCATGAACTCATATAATGCTCCTTCCTCAGACTCAGTGCTGGGATTATAGGTATGTACCTACCTAGTTGGAGTCTGTGTCTCTCCTTTTCTTTCCCCATTGCCCTTTTCTCCTGCTTCTCCTTCCTTCCCACATCTTGCCTCCCTCTCATCATCCTCTTGTTCTCTCTCTGAAGTCTCACATCCCTGTTTGCCAATGTTTGCTATGATGTGAATCAGCCCTAGAGAAACTGGAGCTGCATATGGCTCCCCTTTCCCATTGTGTTCTCCACCCATGTCCTATGTGTGCTTCAAAGGGGCCTTCGAAGGTATGTCGAGTGCAGAAACTTGTCTTTTATCTGAGAAAGAGGAGAGTGGGTAAGGGGACTGAGGAGTGGGGATGGCATGGCTATCTGTGGTGACCTGACTCTTTCCACATTCTTTGTCATGGCTTCACTAGCACTAATCCAAGTGTTACTGTTCTGACAACAAAACCCCTGGGGGGCCTGCTCATCAGTACTCTGTGTGATGAGGAACAGGAAGGAAGGCGGCGGCATATTGTCATGTAGCTGAGAATTAAACGTGATTATTTCTTCATCAAGCACTTGCTTAATTACAGCTTTTAAGAACCCTATGAGAAGAGTTGGTGAAAATTCCTTGGTTATAAATCTGAGAGTGAAGGGTCCCAGGTGGTCATTTCTTGTTTCAGGGTCTCTGAGCTAATCCCAGATTTTAGAGTGTGTATTTTTTCCCTGCCATGCTGGCCATGGAAGTGGGACTGTGTCAATACATCTGGGAAAGGCCTTTATAGACCAGGGCTGTAAGTGGGGCCAAAATCCAGGTATGATATGGGACTATGCTAGGGAAGCAAGTGAGACAAGCTCAACATTTTACCAGTTTATGTTTCTGAAATGACTATTGATAAGTCATTGATGAGTGTACTCATATTAATATTTCCCAATATTTATGACTAGTTCATGAAATACAAGTATTTAATATACTGTTTAAGAAGTACCATCTAAAGAAACTATTACTCTCATCATTTCACGAATGGCAGAATTGAGGCTTAGTGCAGTTGATACTTTTATTGGTTCTCAGTGAGACACAGAGTCAATGAGAGTTTTTAAACTTTTTGAAGTTCCATTATTAAATAAATACATTTTGGTTTTAGTGAAATGAGAAGTATAGAAGCAAAGACATTAAAAAACACTTTTCTGGAGAATTACATAAATATATGTGCAAGGATTTATAAGTTTCAGAGGTATATAGACACTTGTGCATGCATTTATGAATACTATCAACATTTAGTCTATGTGATCATGTTGAAGGGATAGGTTTCAAGTGTTTGCTATTACTTGCTGGAGGTATACTTAGTTTCTCTAAGTCAACTCCTACTCTTGATTCCAATTCATGAAAGTTTTAGCTTCTGAACCCGTCCATAGGAAGAATCCATTCATTTGGTCCCAGGTATATAAATATCTGGAGTACACTGATACCAGTTTGATCTCCTTTGGTTCCTTGACCTTGAATCAGTATGGAGAGGCTGAAGAAGTTGTTTGCAGCTTTGCAAGTAAACCTTCTTTTAAGCAGAACAATGAAGTTTTGCTTAAACTAGAATCCACAAAGGGTATGACTTGAATTACAAGTATAAAAAAGTATTCTGGAGAAATCCTGCGTTACCTATAACATTAAAGAGTCATTGTAACACTTAATGATTAGTGAGCCTTATAGGGCATTTTCAATACTTTGCTTGTGAAATCTTGGGGCATTTCCGGTCTTGTGTTTGCAACACTTTCTGAGCTATGGCTGGAGAGTTTTTCTCCTCTTCTCTAGAGGTTACAACTGTTGAAACAGACTACTAGATACAGTCTCAGTTTCTTACTGGGTGTGAAACCTGTTCTGCTTATGAATATTGTTCTGGATTTTGAATTCAAGTTTCTGCGGCAAGCGGCCTTGGCTCTAATGTAATCTGGCACTCTGCCCCTTCTTTCAGGTGTGAGGCCATTGTGCCCAGTGTAGACTGATCATTCATTCACCCAGAGACCTTGAAATGTCTCCTTCACTTTGTAAGCAGTAGGAATGAACAGACTAGTAGTGGAATAAAAGGGAAGCCAAACACTCTAAATAATTTGCTGAAGAGCTTTCTTTACTCCATGCCTTGACCCCAGAGAAGCTGTTGTCAGACCTACATGTCGGCAACAACATGACAGACAATAACCGTTGTTTCTGCCATGACTTTGTCAGTCTTAGCTTTAAACTCTCACAGAGAAGATTTGTTGCCTCCACCAGAGCTTCCGAGTCAGTCCTAGGGCAGGCAGCTTCCATGTGACCTGGACTGAAGGCCTGAAGTGAAGGTGGATTTCCTTTTATCAAGGTTGGCTGAAGGAAAGTAGCCACCAGGAGGTTCTGGAAGTCTGGGAATGGGCGACCCTGTGCTGGCAGCACTGGCCTTGGAGTTCAGCCAGGGCAGATATTGAAGATGAGGCTCACTCCAGCTGCAGATGCCAGGGCTCAAGATTCATAATCCTGAGCTCGACAGCTGCCAAACTAGCCCCCTGAGTGTCCAAACGAGTTGGCTCTTCTGAAGGAGATGACAGGAAGGAACCGGAGGGATTGTCATGGCATCCTTCCAAATGCAGCATTAAAGGGAAGGAGGAGAACACTGCAATTTTTTGCTTTAACTTTAGTGAACACAAAAAATCACACAATAATCTCAATTTAATGTATCATTGTGATGGACAGAGGGGTTGTGAGCTTGACTTTTTATACTACTGTTACTCTTTTGATTTTTACAGCAACTGTTCATTCAGGTAATCGATAGACATTTATGAAATGCCCTTCACACATCAAGTAATGAGAATGTAGAGATGGAAAAGGTGCAGCCATCTGTTTGAATGATGGGTTCTCAATGCTTTCGAATAGCATAGTTAGGAGTAGCTAAAGACAGTGTGGCTCACCAATCCCACCTTCTTCCCTCTCTCAGTAGTGACAGATTATAAAGAATAATAAAGATGTTATTACTTTAGGATTGGTGAAACACACTGTCTTATACTTGAATGATAATGCCTATTCTGAGGGTTTAAAACTATGAGCCTGATTGATTTTAACAGAAATGCACAGTTTTAGCACTGTACAATATCCAAGTAACCCCAAATAAATTAATAACACAAATGAATACTATTTTTTTAGTTATTGTAACATATATGTCTTGCTACTGATAATATGCTGGTGAGAAAGTATTTTCTTCCAAATGCAAATTTGCATATTATCTGTTTGTGTATATGTGGAGGATTTCTTAGTAGAAAATTGAGTGTATTAGTCAACTTTCTGTTACTATGCTGAGACATCCAAATTAATTACCAATGTACAAATCAAAAAGGTCTATTTTGGCTCATACTTTGGGTGGTTTCAGCTTATGGTCATTAGGCCCCATTATAGTTTAGACTTTGGCTTGCCAGTGCATGATGGCAGGAGATGCTGATTACCTCATGTCAGGAGAGAGAAGGGTGGGAGGGGGAAGAAGGATGCAAAGGCTCCCACAGTATTTAAGGGAATGTTTTCAATGTTGTAAAACCATCTGATAGACTCCACCTCTTAAATATTTCCACTATTCTCAATTAAGATATTCTGGGAACCTTGACTTTAATGTATAGGCCTGTTGGGCGTTGAGTGAAGTTCCAAATCATAGCACTAGCTAAGCCTCCTATTTGCACTCTTAAGAACACTAGTTTTCATTTATGAATATTAAATGTTAGAAACTTCTGGCATACTTTGCTAGGAAACAGCCCCCATGCTACATGAGAAAGTGGTTGTGTTATATTGACCTTAATTCTCCCTAAGAACCTGGAAATGAGAGTTTCTGAAGTAAAGATAGACAGGCAGGTGATATCACAGAAGGAGGGCAGGGTTCTCTTGTGCATGAGCACCAGGCAAGCTTCTTGGTGTTTCTGTTCTCTGAGTGAGTCTGGGAACCTCATATGGATGAGGGATGTAGAGGAGCTGTTCAGGTGGAGGAAGCCACACTAACAGGCATGTGGAGAAGCAGAATGACCCGTGGACTCAGCCCATTGTTAGTCGCTCCGAATTCTCAAACCCTTTACAGCCTGTCAGTTCCCCACAACTCGTCTGGGAGAAAGCTGACTTGGAGTAATGTGGGATTGGGTGTTGTTCACACTTATTTTGCTAGTGTTAATTGCTGTGGGATGTTCTGTATGGCAAATGTGTTGTTCTGATTGGTCAATAAATAAAACACTGATTGGCCAGTGGCTAGGCAGGAAGTATAGGCGGGACTAACAGAGAGGAGAAAAGAACAGGAAGGTGGAAGGAGACACAGCCAGCGGCCGCCAGGACAAGCAGCATGTAAAGATGCCAGTAAGCCACGAGCCACGTGGCAAGGTATAGATTTATGGAAATGGATTAATTTAAGATATAAGGACAGTTAGTAAGAAGCCTGCCACGGCCATACAATTTGTAAGCAATATAAGTCTCTGTGTTTACTTGGTTGGGTCTGAGCGGCTGTGGGACTGGCAGGTGAGAGAGATTTGTCCTGACTGTGGGCCAGGCAGGAAAACTCTAGCAACAGTTAATATCCACATATTTACTTATAGAACTATTAGTGTATTGGTTACAAGGCACACTCCCATGCTTCACAAAGGCTTTTGTGTAATGGATGCTACACGCACTAAAGCACCTTTCCAAAACGTGAAAAATTGTGACTCCTAAAGCACATTTGGCTCCAGCCTATCAGTTAAGTGATGGTATGACTTTGGGTCACTCTAGAAATTTTTACTATGGTTTGGCAATGAGGGAAGTTTGGAGTTCACACCTGTTTCCCCAGCATATCATACCTGTACCTTGCTCCATGCTCCATGCCATTGTTTCCTAGTGCTGCTATAGCAAAGTACTACAAACTGGGGAGTACTGGGGGTCTTGAACAACAGAAATTGATTGCTTAAAATTTTGGAAGACAAAACTTCCTTCCAAGGGCTATGAGGGTTGGCTTGTTGAAGGCTTTTCTCCTCAGCTTTTCAATGGCCATTGTCTCTTCCTTCACATTATCTTTCATCAGTGAGATACATCTGGCTTCAAACTTCCTCTTCCTTTAAAGATATATGTTCCAGTAGATTTGCACTCATTTTAATGACATCGTCTTAATTACATTCACAAATACATTTGTACTGTGTTGTACTGAAGGTCAGAATGTCAGCAGATGAATTTCAGTAGTCTCTTTTTTTAATATTAGTAACTGAAGGTATGGAACATCTCTTTTCCCCCACATTTATTAGGGGTTTAATATTCAAGAAACTTGCAAGTTATTTATTATATTCACATTAAAAATATTACCCTTATTTCTAAGGATGACTCAGAGATGTTCAATAACATCCTCAAGGCCACACAGTACATAACAAACTTAGGTCTCAATCTTGGGCTTTTGTTCAGGGAACTGGAAGATGCTAAACATAAGGAGATTATTTCCTGGTCATATCTTAAGATGATAGGTAAAACTTAACTTCTTCAGAGAAACCCTGTCTCGAAAAACCAAAAAAAAAAAAAAAAACTTAACTTCTTCCATGTGTTGTTCAGATTAAATGTAGGCTCATGAATGTTGCACGGTGTATGCTTCAGACAGGTAGGTATTGAATCTCTCTGGTGGTTTAGATGATCATCAGCTGTGAAGATGATTCTGAGTCCTGTATCTATCTCCTTTCTGAACAGTGACAAAGGCAATATTGTCTATAAAAGTCTCCAAAAGCATGTTAACTTTTCATATGAGGTAGAGATCCACCTGACTCCACCAGCTACTCACTCACTTACCTTTCCTGCTTTAAGTCAGTGGCTCAAATGAGAAACATTACATAATGTAAAAGTATTTATTGCCTCATTTCTCAAACATTTTGTGCTCAGTTTAACTCATATGACCCACACATCTTCTGTCTTGTACAGAAACAGCTACATCCTTAATGCCATTTCTTCTGTTTAAAAAGTGTGTGTATGTGTGAGTATTTATGTAACTAGTAGGCACACAGGCAGATGAATAAACAGGTCAATAGAGGTTTGGCAGTTTAGAGAAACATTCTAGCTAAAATGACCCTCTTAAGCAATTTCTAAGTAGCTGGGCTAAAAATATTTCCCATGGGGGCTGCTTATGAGTGAGTCAAAAAGTCTGCATTTCTGGCCAGATGTGTGCCCAGGTGGGAGGTGGGATAAACATAAGAGCAGTTCTGCAGAACTCCCCCTGGTCTGTGGGATTCTGTGTCATCATTATCAATTACTGTTTATTGAGTGATAGATCATGGGGCCTGTGGCATTCTATGCTGCTCCAAATGGCAATATTTTATTCCCTGCCATGAGAATCCTGGAGAGTCGCTACATTTCACAGCTAAATGGTGGATATTTGAACAGTTGGTTAAAGGGGATCGTTCATATCTTGTTTATAAAAATACTTTCCAGTGTTTTTTTTTGGAATTGAGAGAAATCTTCTAAAAGCATGTAACACCGACACAGTGGGTGGCAATCTACTGTCCCCTGTCACTTCTTACTTCCCCCATCCTCCTCCCTTCTGAAGAGGATGGGGAATGCATATGTCACACTAAAATCATCTTTCTCCCTTGAGAGTACAGTAATGATGCAACTGCTGACATTCATATTACTTTTTACCAGAATGTTCTAAGGGGTGTTGGGTAAGAGCTGATCCACATCTGGCATGGTAAGGTCCATCTGTAATTCCAGCACTTGGGAGGCTGAAGCAGGAGTAACCCGAGATTAAGACCATGTTGGATCTTATAGCAAGTCCAATGCCAGCCTTGACCATTCAGAATGATCCCATTTCAACAAACAAAACAAAAAACAAGACCCAAACCATATTGGGAATCACTGTTGGGAAATACTCATTGTCAAAATTTTCATCTTCCTCGTTTAGCAGTTGACAGAACTGTAGAGTCCGTCATTTTAATGACATCAGCAAACTTACTTATGAGACATAGATGTTATCACATCAGCCCTCTCGGACATGGGAAATGGAATAAAGCACACATTTCTCTTTTGGATGACTCCTGATTTATTTGTTACTCTGCATTCCTATTTCCCTCTACAGCTTCCCTAGCCCACTTAATTATTCAAGTACATGCTTGCTACTCTTGCCACAGGAGATCATTACAGAATTATGTATTAGTCATATGTTTCACTACCATTGTTCCTTTGAATTTATTGTTTTTTCCTCTGTAACACCATTTTCTGTTGTCCAAGTTATGTTTCAGTCATGAGCATCACTATGTTGTTGCTCAAATTCTCCCAAAAGCCCCCTCTTCACATTACTAGAAAGCTCTCCTTTTTGTCTCTCTTCCATTGCCTATCTCTCAGGTCATCTATTTTAACTCTTTCCTCTCTATTCCCCACTCCTTAGGTTTTTAATATTTAATCTTTGCCTATTAGTAGCTGTATATCTACTGTCACTGGCTGACTTCTCACTTTGGCTTCAAGACATTCAAGTTATCACTCAGGAAGCCAGAAAATCCAGAGCACTTGCTGAGTTGTCCACTGTGAAGTAACAGTGAGCACTGAGAACCTACTCCCCAATATATTTGCTAATTATGAATGAAATAGTTTTCTATGAAATATCACTTGAGATTCTTTTGATATCATTCAGGACTCAGAGATATTTTGATCTTGCAGAGATTTCTATGTTGGTCAAGAAGAGTAATTTTTACCTTTGAGGAAAACACTTGCCCAAGGCCTATGCCTGAGTGAGAAATTACTTTACCAATTCATTTTCGCCCTTGTACACTTGCTCATTTGCCAAGAGGAAGTAGAGTTTTTGTTGTTGTTGTTGTTGCTGTTGTTGTGTTTTTAGGTTAAACCATCAATAAGAAGCAGGAAGGAGAGGAAATGAATAATTCCCATGCCACTCATCTCAGCTCAAATAAAAATTTAAAATTCTTTGTAAAGAAAAAAGGAATAAATATAGAGAGACTACAATGTCCAGGGTTTAGAAGGTTACTTGAAAGAAAAAGGGTTGAATGTTTTCCTTTACAATTCCAGGGTGGTCTGCATAGAGACTTTGTTATTTTTTGTCCTTTAAGGTTAATTTTGATGCAATTAATCATCTAATAAGCAAAAGTGCATAAATTATGATATGATAAAGAAGTATTGGTTGATTAAATCATTCAAGTCACAAATATTTGCCGATCCCTATGTATGTGCAGGAATAATGAGGCACCAAAGGTCCAATAGGAAAGAAGATAGATGCACTGCTTACTCCACTGACCTTACTATTGTGCATAATGGCAGGTCAGCAGTGAGCTGTGTGGGAGCACAGCAATGATGTTATAGGGGGAGGACAGGTGCTGTGGGCAACAGAGCTACCTAAGCTGTATTTAAGGGCTCAGAGGAAGGGTCATCTATAAATTGGAGACTGAAGGATAAATAAAATTAAGTGGCCAGAATAAAGAAAAAGGAGTTGTAAAAAGAAGGATAGACATATGTGAAGTACAAGAACGTGGCATTTGTGAAGGTCAGTGTCACTAAGGCACAGAGATCGACATGTGACATTTTGTGAGGAGCCTACCCTCTGTACTGGTGAGCAAGAAGCAAAGTGTGAAGTCAGTCTTCCACTCCAGCCTTCACCTGTGTTATCTGGTGCCTCATTCTGAGTTTGGAATAGTCAGACGTCTACACAAAGATCAGAAGTATACTTGGATTGGTTCTCTTTAATGAGAACATGCGGTGTTGAAACATTGAGTCTCTGCTGTATTGGTGTTTGCGATTCTGTTTGTAGGAATGGTAGAGTGGGGTCACAGAGGGGAAGACAGGAACAACGTTTAATTTGCTTATATTATACACGGGACATTATATGGAGGCAGTTCTTGGCAATTCTCTGAGATAATATAAGCACACACTGAGGAGAGGGCTGACGTACAGAGATGATGGCTGACATCTGAAGAAGGGTCAGAGGGTGCTGGGCTGCCTGGCACTGTGTTTTGATAGAAAAAAATATTGAAAATTTTTTTCATTGTTTAATGCTCTTAAGTAGCTTTTGTTTTTCACATGTGGAATATCTATCAAATAGGCAGATAAAAAGGAGGGAGCAAACACAATATTTAGGAGCTGAATTTAGTAGTTTGGCTGTGATATTTGGAGTAACTGAAGTATGCTCTAATCTAGATTATGATGCTTTGTGCATAATAGGTGTGTAAAATGTTACTGGATTAAAGATGGATTTTTAACACATTAATAAAGACTATGATCAATACGGAATTAAAAGAAATATATAGACTACTTTTTTCATCATATGTATATATTACATTATTCTCCCCACTTACTGGGTTGGGTATGTAGTGTTGGATTTCATATTGAAGAAATGTACCTTTAATTAAGAGAAACAAGAATACCAATCTTCATTGTCAGCAACACAGTTACAGTGTCTTATATTTTCTAAGGTGTATTTGTAGGTACCTCATACATTTGCAAAGATGAAAGAAGGAATATGGATAGCATAAACTGAGAAATGTGTGGAGTCTGCATTTACCTTCTAGCTCAGAAGCGTTCTCTGATACAAGGAGGATTACTGGAAATGCACACATTCATGATCCAGCCTAACTACTGGAGGACACTGGGACAAGTTATCCAAGCTGTTGTGTTTCCTTCTTCAGGTCTCCCATGCCCTGCCTTTTTTTTTTTTAAATTCCAAGAGTGAAGATAACATCATTGGCATGGGCTTTTGAGGAAGCTGTGATGAATAGTGGGATTTACAGACAGAATTTAGTGCTTGTACAGAATATGTATTTACTATTTTCCTTCTCCATCACTTCTAATGCATAATCTTATTAGTTCTTTTCACCTATATAAATTTTATTTTCCTTGGTAGGGGCAAATAGAATTTTCTTTTGTTTGCTCTATAAAAGAAGACTTTCTTAAATTAATATGCAAAGGAAGTTAACTGTTAAATTTAAATTTACTCAATATCCATGCTTTCGAAAACATTGAAGCAAATGAATTCCAGCCATTAATTAAAGTAGCTGCTTCTTGTGTAAAGAGCTCTCATGAGCTGATTAAGCAACACACTGTATCCACTTGTTCAATTTCAGAAGACCTTTGCCTGGCCTGATTTAGTGACATTTCTCACAATCTTTCTCAACATTACAAATGCTGTTTTGTTTTCTTCGACGACCCATCTAAACTATAAACACACCTAAACTGGGGGATTCTGAAGATGGGAAAAAACAGATATAAACACATGCACACACACACACATGCACACATTTATAAGCATGTACATGTACACACATACTCCAAATCCCACATGTATAATTTGGAACATACCATTTTAAAAATTAAATTGTCAATTGTAGTCAAAAGTTGTCTCCGGTCCTGAGCAGCCCCACAGTCTTTCAGCTGCTTATAAATAATCACTCAGAGACTTAATGTTATTTACAAACTGTATGGCCTATGGCAAGCTTCTTGATAGCTAGCTCTTATATCTTCAATTAACCCATTTCTATTAATCTATGTTTTGCCACATGTTCCGTGGCTTTACTGGTCTGCTGGCATGTTGCTCCTTGGGCAGCAGGCTGGTGTCTCCTCAGACTCCTCCTTTCTCTTTCCTGTTTCTTTCCTTGGATTTCCCACCTGCCTCTAAGCTGCCTTGCGATAGGCCAAAACAGCTTATTTATTAACCAATGGGAACAACGTATATTCACAGTGCACATAAAGACATCCCCCAGCAGTCAATATTCTTGTCCTGATAATTTGAAGGTCAGGACTCTTTTTCTTATGCTTTCTTCTATTTTTTTCCTTTATCTTCTCCTTATCTTTCCATATGTATGTGTGTTATTTGAAAGTCAGCATAGTCTGAAGGATGGTATTAGTGAGAAAAAAAAACACAAGAGGAAAACATATTGGTTTTCACTATTTGTTACCATGGAAGAATATTTACATGTATGTAGATATTGATACATACACTCACATATGGAAACACAGGCATGCATATTTGTGCGTATGTGTATATTGTGTACTTGCTGGTGGATTAAGCACAGGTTGATAATGTCTGAGGATCCCCAGCGGCATAGTGAGAAGCTGCTGTAACAAGTGAGTCAGTGAGAAGCTGCTGTAACAAGTGAGTCAGTGTTGCTCTGTTACTCCATGCTCATGCTCAGCAGGATGTGGAGATGATGTGCAACAAAGATATTCTTCACGGGACAGAGAGAAGGGGTGTATAGACCTCACCTTGACCACGATGTTAGGAGAGCATGGGATCATCTTTAAAGCTCACCCGGATGAGCCACTCAGCCATTCTATTATGTTCATCTGTCCTCTTCTGCCAGTAGCTAGACAATCTAAAAGAAAGGATTTTTGCAAGTCACTGTCTGACTTTTCCAGGCAATTCAACAATTTCTTTTTAAGGAAAAAAAAAACACATTTGTTTTCCTTCAAAGAGTTTCTGTTCTGTGACTGAGATGACATGGTTTTTGGACTGCTCTCTGCAGGAGGAAAAGCCAGACGGAAGGGAGCTTTTTCTCAGCTCTGGCAATTATAACAGTCGTAAAACCCCAGGTAAACGGGAGCTCTTTAAACATTTGCAGATATAAATCCAACACAGTAGGAAAGTGACCCAAAGGAAGTGCTTATTGATCCATTTCCCCCCCAAAGCTGTCAGTGACGAATGAACATCGTCTCATTTAATAGGAGTGGCTCCAAGCACCTTGCGGGGGCTTGCCCTGCCGTTCTGTGAATGGCTGTGCGACCACACATGAGAAGCTTGACCTTTTCAGGCACCATGCTCCTCATCTGTTAATGGGCACAACAACCTTAGCTTGGAGCCTTCCTGTGGGAGGCAGCTCAGGAGGAATGCATCACCAGCTCATTTGTATTATCAACCTATTTCTTGCCAGGTTTTATCCCTTTATTTTCTCCTCGGTCGGACCTTGTCCACCACTGCCAGTTCCTTTCTGTCCCAGAGTACAAGGAGCAGAGAGGGAAGTTTTAATGTTGTGGTATTTTACACGTAGTTGAGTAAGAAAGTCGTGAGCAGTTCTGACTCTGCTGAAGCCACACCTTTTCTGGGGCTCCACAATGCAGCCAAAGCCTATGGTAGAGGCCTAACTTGGTCAGATAGAACGTTTCCTTGTTTGTTTTCAGATTCAGTCTATCAATAAGTCCTTCCATGGGTGATTCTAGTGTGGAATACGTGAGACATAGTTCTGGGAACTCCAATGCAAGCCTGAATTGTATGGTGGGTGCTTTGTGTTTAAGATTCCAGAGAGTCAGTCGGGTGGTGGTGGCACACACCTTTAATCCCAGCACTTTGGAGGCAGAGCCAGGCGGATCTCTGTGAGTTCCAGGCCAGCCTGGTCTACAGAGCAAGATCCAGGACAGGCACCAAAGCTACACAGAGAAACCCTGTCTCGAGAAAACAAAAACAAAAAAGAATTCGGGAGAGTCAACTTCAGGGCAGGCCCCATGTTCAGGAGTACTTGGCCAACACAATCAGACTCAAGATCCTTTTGTGCTTTTTTGATTTTATGTTTTTAAGAGAGATAAAGATGATGTTGGATAGGTGGGTGGAGGAAAGATCTGATAGGACTTAGGGGAGGGGAAAGAATATGATCAAAATATATTATATAAAATTCTTAATAAATAAGAACACCCAAGAAGAAAAAGTAAAATAAATTGAAAGCATTTTCAACAAACAAACAATAAAAAACAATGACATTAGAAGGTATTGATTTTCTCTTTGTTGTTTACTGTCATGTTTTCAACAGAATTTCTCTAAATTGATAATTTACAAGAAAGAGACTAAAGGTGCTGGCACATGCCTTTGATCCCAGCACTCAGGAGGCAGAGGCAGGCAAATCTCTGTGAGTTCGAGGCCAACCTGGTCTATAAAACGAGTTCCGGGACAGCTAGGGCTGTTACACAGAGAAACTCTATGTTGAAAAACAACAACAACAAAAGAAACTTTAAAAAATACAAGCATTCTGTTTTTGTATCACAAAATAAAACTTACCTAAAAATTTGAAAAAAATAAAAATAACCCGGAAAATCAAGGAAATAAGGCTTACTTTCGTTTCAGCCACTGCATGTCCTCATCTACTAGGACAGGATGTGAACTCATTGTGGATTGGTGGAAGTATTAAGGCAACTCCACGTAGTTAAAAGGGAGGTTTATTTGGGGGTTTTACTTACAACAAGTAAAGGGATTGGTTACAGGATCCGGGAGAGGTGAAGTGCAGTCTAGCAGTGTTCTCTGTGAACTCTGCTCTGTCTACCATACAACCTCCAGGATCACAAGGAAACAAGAGAACTGGTACATCCAGATCTCAGGTCTTAAGGGTTCCCTTCTTGGCCCTGCCTGAGGGCAGGTCATAGGTAGGCATGACAGTTACTGGAAGCCTCAGTGGGGGTAGTACTTCCAGGTCAAAGTTGGAACAGCTACCCACTACAGTTGTGGATTATTGTAGGAAAGTGTACAGAACCTTTTGTATTTGATTTTTCTGTTTTCTGGAACAATTGGGGATATTTTACTTCCCAGGCCCCTTGTCTGGTGGGCTAGTTGGTTGTTCACTGGGTAGGATGTTTTTAGGGAAAGATACTGAAAATTTGAGAGAACAATGTCTAGCTTTCTCTTTTTTCCTCCATGACACACTTAAAAATCACCATTTGAAATGATTGCATCATAAGATAGAGTGGGATGGGAAGCCTAATGATCTCCACTGTGTTTCATGTGAGTGAGAACCGAATTTCTGAATGGCCATACATTTGAGACATAGCAAGCTTTCTTTCTGAAAGTCACGGCCTAGTCTAGCATCTTCTGCTCGAGTGGAATGTTAAGAAAAGAATGAAAAGAAAAACTGGGCTGGGGTGCTGTATGCCTTTAATCCCAGCACTTGGGAGGCTGAGGCAGGCCTGGTCTACAAAGAGAAATCCTGTCTCAAACAACAACAATAAAAACAACAATAACAAAAAACAAAAACAAACAAATACACAAACATAAATTGCTTTTGTTATTAAGGGGCAGCATGTTTTAAAATTTAGAGCTGGAATCGATTACTAGCATTCAGGATAGAGAGCACCATCACTTGTTTGGAAGAGAGCAAAACATGTAATGGAACAAAGGCAGCTATCATCTTTGGGCAACAGGAGGACATCAAGTGGATTACATGACATCAGGGTGAATTTTGTATGAATATAGCCCTATTTTGCTTCCTCCTGCTGGATTAGCTCTTCAGGGCTGTGTAGGATCACAGCAAACACTTCCATTGTATGGCCTATGAATCAGTTCATATAACTCAATGACAATTAATTATTCTCAACATTGCTAAATTTCCCACAGGGAAATATCTAATTTGTTTTATGTAGTTAATATTATTTTATTGAGTATGCATTATTGATTTAATAGAGTAGACAATTCTTTGAGAGATATGCTTGTGAATTTATTTGTATCAGCTGCAACATTATTCTTTTTAAGGGACATGGGGTGCTAGTGAGATTCTCAAAATTCAAGTCCTCATCTTGAGATTGTTAATTTTAATCCATTGCCATTTAGATTAATTTCTTCCTAGGTTACAGAAAACTAATTTTCTATGAGAAGTCTGAATTGTTACCTCAAGCCTGACTTCCTTAGCCTGATGTCTTCCACAGTGCCAAAGCTGGATCTGTTGCAGCTTTCTTCCTTAAAGTCCTGGCCCCACATGAATCCCATACCTCTTTTGAAGGTGGTGGCTATACCAGGCTCTGTGTACAGAGGTTTCCAGGCCCCGTAGAGCCCAAGGCAAGAATTACAATGTGCACAGACATTGTCATTGGCGGGAGATAAACCAGGACCCTAATTCCAATTCTGGCATGTATTGGTTACATAATTTAGGCAAATCAACATGTGTTTGAGTTTCCTCATCTACAAAATAAATATGCTGGAATGGTAGCTGTAAGAACCACAAACAATGATGCCATTCATTATTGATGATAACAGACACTTGACATGATTGGTGCATACATGGATGTGACTATCAACACTGGCAAACTCTATCCTAGGACCCCCTTTGACTGCACTAAATCTGATTCAGTGTCCATCCAGAGTTGCAGTCGTCCAGAGGGTGGCAGAGAGCCTATTGCTGCCTCTCCCACATGCTGTCTTACAACAGACACAGCCAGAACTCTCTAACATTGTACCCTGTTGCTGTTCAGACAGCTGCTACCACCTGCAACTTGAAGCCAGGATCCTCCCAACCATGCCTTCCTTATTTGAAAATTCTTAAATGTTTTTCTCTCAGAATAGTATGAAGACTGTTGGGGAGTCTAATAAATATCACAATGCACTTCCTTTTTAATGATAGCCAAATACAGTTTGGTTTGTACAAGCATTTCAAAACCCATGTTCCAGCAAATAGTAATGATCTGATATATTTTAAGTCTTTAGAAGAAAATCAAAGTAGGATCCTAAGCACTGCATATACTTAAGGGAGTGTCAATTAACTATCTTTTTTTGCAGTTCAAAAATTTCTCAACTATTTTGTATACTGATTTGTAGTAAGTGACACCATGAGTAAGGAAATGATGAGAGTAGGCAAGTAACTGATATTTCATGATCAGACAAACAACCGAATGACTGAGTTAAATGTAGACTGATTTTCTGCATCTAGTTTTGGAGCCTCACCAGTTTTCCTCGATCTGTGTTCTTCACATTCCTTCCCATGGCCCTGAATGTCTCTCCTTCTCAACTACCTATGTGTTTTTGGAGACCTATGAGCTTTTGACCAGAATGTCAAATGTGGAAGAAAGCGATGTTTGGGAGCTGTTAAGGATACAGAAAAGCTATTTACATTCTCATGAATCCTTATAGCATGGGTGTGGTAATCCCAGTAAATCTCAGCCAGTATCCTCTTACAGCCTGGGTCTTTCTGGAGAGGTTAAGCTCTTGAAAGAAGCATCCTTAAGAAGGACTTGCAGGGTTCCATTTGCAAGGGGCCACTTCAGAGCTTAACATTTTCCCCTACTATCCCCTCACACAGATTTGACAGTTCCATTTGGAAATCACAGTATAGTATGTCTTTCTACTCTTTATATAGATGAAGTACTGATGTTCTAGAGACACAGCCAAAGTGGTTCAGCCAAGGCAAGGAAGACATAAGAAGAAGTGTTGTTTTCCTTGGGTGATGTGAGCAATCCCAGCCTTTAATTTCTCTTCTTTGTCTAATACGGTTCTGAACTACCGTGGTTATAGCTCATCAGGAGTTTCTCCACAGTAATTTCCCAAATGAGACTACACAGAAATTTTCTACTAATTGAAATCCAGCAAAATCAGACCGAAAAACCACACCTCTCTCATTAGTGAATAGAGAAACTACTTCCGCTGGGTAGGAAAAGGCAAGGTAATTTTGAGTGGCAGCTTCCTCCTCTATAAAGGTTTCAGTTGGGGTCATTTTCAGAAAGAAAGGACCACCCCACATGTATCAGCCTTGGCTTTTGTTTTCTTGATTGTGTTCTGGGCCAGCATGCCTCCAGGATGCACATTGCTGGACAACAGGCAGAAGGAAGCTTAGAGAAGCTCGGGTGGTCCAGAGCTACCTCCAGCATCTGGTCTTCAGCAGAATTACTGCTATCTCAGCTGCAATCATTTACCCTTTTATTTAAGAGTAACATATATTCTCATTAAAAGGTGACAGCAAATGTGACTTTGGCATAGAGAGGACATGGCAGGCCCATTCACTCAAAGTGGGCATCTGTACCAGGACTTCATGTTTTATAATTCTATCAGGAATTTGTGCTTTTGAATGAGAATTCTATATAGCCTCCTCAATGGACATATTATATAGCTCTGGCTGGGAGAGGAAAGAGGCTTATTGAATGAGTTGACAGAGGTATGTTCTTCAAATAGCTCATTCATCCAGCATCCAACCTGAGATTGGCTGACATTTTCCTTGTTGAAGAAACCCAGCTACTGTGACTTAAAACATCAAAGGAATGATACCCACAATATGATCTGCTTCCTAGTGTGCTGTGAGAATTAACCAGATTGTCTCGGGCTCTCTGTTAATGACCAACTTTCTTTCTAACTGATGATTTGGTGAGAACACTCTCATGAGGAAGAGACTTCCTGTAGTGGGTAGCCATTCCAGCTTTGATCTGGAAGTTCCAACCCCCACTGAGGCTTCGGCAACTGTCACGCCTATAGGGCGGGGCCAAGGGAGGAGCCTGGAGACCCGGGAGCCTGATGGGCCAGCTCGCATTCTCTCTCTCTCTCTCTCTGTTCCTGGACGTTGGACGGTGGAGGTTGACCAAGCAGAACTCCAGAGAACACTGTGATACACCTTCCCCAGACCCTGCGACCTACCTATTCCTTCATTTGTAAGTTACCCATTAAATAAATCTTCCTTTTAACTACGTGGAGTGGCCTTAATAATTTCACCAATAACTTCCCTCTGTAGATTAGTTTTTCTGCTCTTGTCTTTGTCTTGTAGCTGATAGAATTCACGAGAGCGTCACTTTCCCTCAGCTCCCAGAGCACAGTCATCAGATCAGAGAGGACTGTGGAGTACAGGAACAGTTTCATTTGTTGGGAACAGATAGTAGAGAAGGGAAGTAAGCAAAGACTACTCTTGTGCAGACCCCCCCTTTTTTTTCCCCTCTGAAGAGAGAGTATGGTGACCTGGAGCTGGTCAACTCCAGTGGCGCAGTCTATATCCTCCACAGTCCCTGGCTGCCTGCCGATGACAGATCTGTGGAGCAGGCAGGAGTGCCCATGCAATCTAGGGTTTCAAGCTGGACATTTTTCAGGAGACTGTGGTGGGATTTACAGGATTTGGGATTGCAGAATTGCTTTTGTTTTTCTAACAGCTTGTATCGAACAAGTAAATAACATGTATAGACACAGGGTTTGTTTTAACATGAAACCCAGAGATGAAGAGCAGGGCTTGAACCATATTGGATCTTCTTTGTTTTAAAACTCGTTATATCTCAGAAATGCTTAATTTGCATGTGAAAAGTATGCTTCTTCTTGGGATGGGCTTTTCTCTCTTAGTTTTTCTTTCAAGGAACAGTTTTATATTATGATCAAAGATTTACTACATAAGATTTTATTTAACTAGAGAATATAAAGAGAGATCCTAGGAAAATTACATATACCTGCCTAAAATTTTAACTCCTGCCTTGAAGCTGAGACATCCAATTTTTCACTTCAGGTAGACTGTGGAAGGGGAGGGAAGCTTTCTGGAAGAGAGCTTTTTAGTTTTCTGTTGCTGAGGTAACAAATAACAAACTCAGTAGTTTAGAACAGCCCCTTCATTATCTCAATGGCTCTGAAGTTCTGAACTTCAGCATGATGTGATGATCTTTCATTCAGGCTTTTACCAGTTTCAAATCCACGTGCCAGCTCCCATCTGAGGTTCAGGATCTTCTTTAAAATTCACTAGTTGCTGGAAGAATTTAGTTAATTTTAATTTTTCAGTTTCTGTTTTTATTTATTTTTCTTTCATATAATATATCCCAACTGAAGATTAATGATGTGTTTCACTGTTTGATTAAAAAACTTTTCTCCAAACACACTCACCCCTTCCTCCTGTCTTATTCTTCTCCCAAAAAGTCCATTCCTTATTGTCTTTCTGTTTTGTTCTTGGTTTTGCTCTGTGACCCACTGGGTTTAACCACTGTCACTCATGAAGTTTTGGGCGTGGAGCTACTGGAACATCACTGACTCACCAGTGGCTACAACACTGAAGAAAATGACTTCTCCTCTGACTACCTGTACCTCACCGCGGTGAGGCTCCACAAGCCCTTCCTTCTCTATGACTGGTGATTTCTAGATTCAGTCTTGCACAGGCCCTTTGCAGGAAACTGCACCTGCTCTGAGTTCATGAGTGCCATAACCTTGCCCTGCCCATAAGACAGCATTCCACTGCCCATGTCTCCAGCCTCTGACTCTTAAATTGTTATTTCCCCTCTTCCACAATGTTCCTTGAGTCTGAGGGGGTCATCTGAGTGTCCCATGTAATGCTCAACACTCAAGGTATATGATAACATTTTAAAAGTATATATATACAGTGAATAATGATCTTAATCAGCTTAAATATTTCCATCTCTTTAAGAAGTCACAATATTTTAACTAACAGCGATTGTATACATTTCTGAGATATATTTCACCACATTTATGTAATGTGCATATTCCAGAGAGATCCTTTCATATTCAGGCTTATTTCCCCAGTATCCACAATATAACATGAAATCCATCTAGATGCCAATTCATGTATTATTTGATAAAGAAATGTGCTGTATATGTGCAATACATTTTATTAAGCTGTATAAAGACTATACCCTATAATTTTCAGCAGAATGGGTAGAATTAGAGGGCGTTGTGCTGACTGATGTCAGATGCAGAAAGACAAGAGCAAGTTCTCTTCCACATGTAAAGAACAAAAGTCAATGGGAGTAGTATTACAGTCATTACTGGAGTCTACAGGTGAGGAATATTGGGAGGTTGCAGAAAGTTGTCTTAGTTTGCTTTTCATTGCTGTGATAACACATGGACCAAAAATGACTTGGTGGAGGAAAAGACTCATTGCACTTAACAGGGTAGAATTCATTAATGAGGAATATAAAAACAGGAATGCAAGACAGGAACCTGGAGGCAGGAACTGAAGTAGAGGCCATGTGGGAATACTGCTTACTAGCTTGCTCCCATGGCTTGGTCACCCTGCTTTCTTATACAGTCCAGGACTACCTGTGCAGTGGTGACACCTCCCTGAGTGGGCTGGGCCCTCCCAAATCAATCTCTAATCAAGATTATACCCATAGAATCGCCTACAGGCCAATCTGTAAGAGATATGTTCTCAGTGAAGTTCTCTCTACCCAGATGACTCTAGCTTGTGCTACATAGACACACATCCACACCCAAACAAAACAAACAAACAAAAGCAAAACCTAACCAGCATAAAAGGGTAGCCAAATACAAGTAATAGAAACAAGCATTTCTAGTGGTGTGTAAAATAAAGGATGACTGTAGTTCAAAATAAATTGTCACACATCTACGTGTATGTACACATGATTTTCTTTGTAGTCAAAGGTCTCACCTTGTACCCTAAGCTAGCCTCAAACCAACAATTCTCTTTCCTCTGCCTACTGACTGCTGAGATTACAGCTGTTTGCATCCACACCCAGCAGACTATTACATGTTTTATGAGTAACTAAAAGAGGGGATCTTGACACCATCACACACAAAATAAAGAAACTTTCATCTCTGTGAATTTATTTCCTTAACTTGATCCTTGTAGGTCTTTTCTCCTTGGCACATGGCTTCCTTCATCTTCAATCCAGGAGCGGAGTCTTAACTCTTTCTCATACAGATCTCACTGTTTTCTTCTCTGTCAGAACCTCTCTAATTTCTTATGTCTTTTGCTTATAACGTTCATTTGATCACCCTGGGCTCAAGGAAAAAATTCAGGATAATCTCCCTAGAAATAACTATTACATATGAAAGATCTCTTTTGCCAAGTTAGGGTAACATACTGATGAGTGGAGACTCCAGGAGGCCCAAATTCTTCCTGAAACAAAAGGGAGGAAGAGAACCAGGCGGAAAACACGGCAAGAGCTAAGGTATGGGCATGGTGTACGTGAGACAGTAAAAGAAGATGGGATTAAGTTTGTGTTTGAGGAAGAACAATGGGGTGAGGGAAACTGGTTAGGAGTCAGGATGGATATCTATGCTTGCCATCCATTGTTCATGCTGGCAGGAGAGGTCTGCATTATAGCACACTACTGTAGTTAACTGTGAACAAAAGATGAGATGATCTGTGTTCCAAACTCCTGCATAGAATGAGGATAATAATAATAAATTTAACTCATAGGGATATTGTGAGTTAAATTAGTAAGGTATATCTTGTATTACAGTTGGTGATCAGTAAATACAGTATTTTAAAATCTATAATCTTCCCCCTATAGCGAACAAAAAAGCTTAGATTAATGCGTATCAGGATGAGAATAGCTTGAGTCTAATTTCTTTTCTATTTCTCTACCAGCTAGTTGTGTGATCTTCTTATTTTGTGTCACAGTTTTGTCATTTTTAAAATGAAAAATGATGTTAATTATGCTAAATGTGTCAAAAGCAAATTTGTGATTGTAGAGCTCTTTGAAATAATTACTTGTTAAATTTTTGAAATGTATCTGATGTTATACAGAAAATAATCCTGATCTCTCTTAGTTCATTCTTGATCTGAGTCACAATGAAGCCACATCCTTCTACATCCTATGATGACAGAAGCCCAGGAAATTCCTCTTGGCCCAGTGTTCAGACTCAGTTACAGGCAGCTAAAACTTGTCACCATGAAGAGTATGTCACAGACTAATTTATCTCATGGAAGGATAGAGTAGATGGCTATTGTATGATTCTGAATCAAAAAGCCAAGCCCTTGTCCCCAGTGTAGTATGACCTCTTTTTTCCTGTATCTTGGAGATATTTTCTTTCCCAACGTTAAGTAACATTAAGTAAACGCATGACTTTATTTATTTGTGTGTATATGTGCCTTCAGCAGACAATGTGAGGGAGTTAGTTCTCGCCTTCTTCCAGATGGATCTGGGAGGCTGAACTCTGGTCATTAGCCTGGTGGGAAGCACCTTTCCTTGCAGATCTATATCAACAGCACAGATGTTAGGATCTAAAAATGACTCCATAGACGAGAAAGGGAACTTGCAGAAAACATGAAGTCTGGACTCGAGTTTGACTTTAAGACTCATTAGCTGTAAGTTACACATGCCTTCTGTTTTTATTTGTGAACAGATAAGGCCAGTCTGGCCTGAGCATCTCTCTTTTGTTAAGACCCTACATGGTGATATGAATTTTTATGCCAGTATTTAGGAGGCTGAGGCAGGAGGATTTTGAGCTAAGACAAGCCCCTGCTACCTTGTGAGAACTTGTCTTTGAAGAAAAAAATATCCCATGAACCAGGCTGCTGGGCTTTTGATCTAGTTTGTAAAAATTGGACAGCCATTTTGGCAGGCAGCAGGTGTGCAGGGAGGCTGACTGTGAGAAAGCGGGCTGCAGAGAGGACGGCTGTGGGGTTTCTGAAAGTGACAGTGGAAATGTGCCTGGATGAGGCCAGAGAGGGCATGGGGGAGGAGGCAAGTCAACAGAGCAGATGGTCTCATGGAGAGGTGAACATAAATGATGTCACGCAGGGCCTTGCCAGCCTCCCTAGCCCTGCTGACAGTCTCTGATTACAGGGAGCATCTATTCAGACATCTGGTTCGTACAATAAAGTTAGTAGCCTGTTCCCTAGGCTGATTGAACTCTCTTGGTGAGAGCGTCATTTATACATGAGGCTAATACTAATTTATTTGTCTGAACACAGGGGGTGAAGTTATACTGCTTTTTGAGATCCATTTAGTCATGAGGTAGAGCTATGCTTATCCTGGTACGTAGAGGATCTGTTTTGCCTCCAAAAAGATAAAGAATTTCCTTGAAGATTATACATAGCAGGGAAATGCAAATGAGGGGTGACCAAATATATTCTTTAGCCTAGGTCTGACACTGAGTAGAGGTGGGAATCTGGACATTTTGTAACCCTTTGGTATCACTCCTTATTGGTGATATGGAGATAATGGTTTCTGCCCAAGAGTCTATGAAACTATGTAAAGTGCCTTGTCCAATGTTTCACTCACCAAATGTGTCATAAATGTGAACTGCTATTCTCCCAGCCCTGGTATGATAACGGCAAGATTTGAAAGAGTCAATAAAGAGCCAGTGAATGAATGCAGGAAATAAAAGGTACAGTGACATTCAAAATACACTGACAAATGGTGCTCCATATAAAATAAATTATACTCTATTTGTTGAGTGAGGCAGCAGCTTTTACACAAAGAGATTCATATAAAACACCTCCAACATTAAACATTTATTCTACCCAAATGAGGAGGAAGGTGTAATTGCTACTTTGCCATCTCATATCAGAAGGACCACCCAAGACTGCCCATCTAAAACTGTAGTGTATGATTTATCTTGTCCTTATTTCCATCTTAGCCTAAATTTACTCCACCCACAGACATCTGTAGAACAAGGTACTTTGTCTGATTTTATCTTTTTCTCATTGCTATAATCTTTATACAGGCAGTACCATGCACAGCACATAGTAGGTACTCAAAAGAAGATGAGTTCATTGCTCTTGGGGATGCCTTGGCTGTGGTAATGACTTTGTTACTATGATAAAGCCCCTGTCATTCAACATTACTTGAATCTTAAGATTTCCAGCACCTGGTGAAAAAACAAGAGTAGCAATTTTTTCCTCATGTAGCTCCTCCTAGGTATCAGTACATATGGATGGATATTATTACCGAGTCTTGGAGACACTGTGTGTATGAGCTTTTGTGTAGCTAGAGTTTTCCTACCGGGCCCACAGTCAGGACAAATCTCTGTCACCCACCAGTCCCACAGCCGCTCAGACCCAACCAAGTAAACACAGAGACTTATATTGCTTACAAACTGTATGGCCGTGGCAGGCTTCTTGCTAACTGTCCTTATATCTTATATTAATCCATTTCTATAAATCTATACCTTGCCACATGGCTTGTGGCTTACCGGCATCTTTACATGCTGTTTGTCATGGTGGCGGCTGGCAGTGTCTCCTCAGCCTTCCACTTCCCCGAATTCTCTCCTCCTTGTCCCGCCTATACTTCTTCCTGCCTGACCACTGGCCAATCAGTGTTTTATTCATTGACCAATAAGCAACATGTTTGACATACAGACCATCCCACAGCACTTATATTTCTCTGGATTTTAGTATGTGTTTCTTGCTTGACATTGTTTGCACTGATTGTAGTTCCATCTTATCTAGGTCATTATCCTTCATTACTCCTGGACAATATTTGATAACCATTCCTTTGTATATAATCTTGTATTAAGTTAGAACCTTCTTATTTAGACAAAAAAGGGGAGATGTAGTGGGTAACCATTCCAGCTTTGGTCTGGAAGTTCCAACCCCCATTGAGGCTTCCGTAACTATCACGCCTACAAGGCGGGGCCAAGGGAGGGCTGGAGACCTGAGATCGGGATGCGCGGCGCTCTCTTGTTTCCTGGACCGGGACGCGAGAGGTAGACCGAGGAAAGTTCTCCAGAGAACACCGCCGGACTGCGCTGCGTCTCTTCCAGAACCCATCATCTACCTATCCCTTCATTTGTGAGTTACGCCTTTAAATAAATCTCCTTTTAACTACGTGGAGTGGCCTTAGTAATTTCGCCAATACTTTTGTCTTCTTGGATATGGTCAGTATAATGGCTTCCCAAATGCAGGTGCTTTTATTCCCAGCAGCTACCGAGGTGTCTAAGTTAGGAGCAACACCAGTAATTCTGCCTTGTGCTCCATAAAAAATTAATAGCCATAAAAGTCAAATCGGCTTACTCACTAGCAAATGAACTTTACAACCCGCTTTAGCTTACAGACTCTTTGTAACCAACACGTTAAAAAATACCAACCAGGGAAAGATATTTTCCTGCTTTATAGGCTTTAAAAAAACCATTTAATTCAATCTGGTACCCAGGCTGAATGTAAAATAGCTAAAGCAGTATTGATGGGATAACACATAATATAATTAAATCTATGTATCAATCCATCAAGTGTAAGATAAAAATCAATCACACAGGAGCAGACACCTCCAGGCAGGAAAGGAGACTGGCATTTTGCTGCAGCCCTGTCCCACACTGTGCCGTTAGACATCAGTCTCTTACTGGAGCACTTTTCTTACCTGCCACACAATTATCTTTTGGTATTTTTCTGGAGTCCTATTTTGTACAGTGCTCTGAATGCAAGTGTCCAAGTTTCAATTGAGGTTGGCTGTCTCTGAAAGAATCAGAGATCTACTGGGGGTTTGACTCACTTGCAGATTCCTCGGTCTCTGTTCTATTTTGATTTTGATTATGCTGATGGAAGTTCTCAAAATCATACTTAAAAAAAATGGTCATTTGCAGTCCAGGATGAGAATCGGGACCCACCACTTATCAAACCCCGTGACTTTAGGAAAGGTGATGGTTCTCTCATTCGTAGCTCCAGCTTAGAGATGATAAAATATCCTTCCGTTCTCATTTAACCCTGCTTTGCAGGCAAGTGTAGGAATAACCACAGTAATGCTCATGTCATATTTGGAGTCCGGTGAACATGGCGCCCTTGCTGTGGCCAGCAGCTAATTCTTATTGAGTACTTACTCTCCAAGGGCAGTGTCAGTACCTTATGTGTGCATTTCCTCCTTTAAAATCTCATTAGTTCACTCACACTTATTTTACACAGTTAAAAGCACAGAGGCTCAGAGAAATATGTCACATAGTTGTGAAGTGGTTAAATAAAGTCAAGATTCCAGGTTTATGTAATTTCAGATACCATAAGCATAAACTTTCACTGTTACTGATTTTTCAACTGGAGCTTACCTATTGCTTTTTAAAAAATATTTCTTTTATTTTTTGAGATAATAATATAATCTTTCTATCTCTTCTTTTATTTTAATCCTTGCATATACCTGATTGACACCTGCCCAACTTTTTGTTCTTATTTTTTTTGGGAAAGGCAGGGTCTCATGTAGCCCAGGCTGGCTTCAGACTTGGTATGTAGTTGAGGCTGGCCTTGAACTCCTTCCTGCTCTTCCTGTGTTTATCTCCCAAGTACAGGGATTATAGGCATATGCCACCATATTCAATTTTAATCTAACACTGATGTCTGGGTAATCTGTTCCTCTTTTGTGGATCCTGTAGTTCACCAGTTAACATATACAAAAGTAAGAACCCACCCCATGTAATTTAAAATGTGCAGATAGTCTATTATTCCTTCTCCTTCTCACTCCAGATCAACATTAAGTGATGCATAGGAAGATTTAGAATAGATTTTGATTACAAGTTGTGCATCCATAAAGAGAACAATAAAGGCAGGGTCTGAAAGCCAAACAAAGTTTGCTCTTGTTTAGGGCTTCCTGTGGCGAGTGGCATCGTCCTAATCTATGTCATGAGATTTTATGCCATTAAAAAATGCACTACAAAGGACTTCTATTACTTGTATAGTAGAAAAATACTTCTTCACTTAAAAAAGCAAATTAATTTAAAGTAGACCCTCACAGTGCTAGTCCCCTGCTTCCTCAGCCTGCAGTTCACTCCCAAGTATACATACTGATCACCTCCATAGGGCACAGAAAGGAAAGCTAAAAGCTACCAATATCTTGATGCCAAGAGGAAGAAGGAGAGCATGGTGAGAGAGGATGTTGTAAAACTCTCTGTGAGCTGTTAGTATGCCTCAGTTCACTGACCTTGAAAATTAACCTGGGCTATCCAGAAGACTAAGCCGTGGAATAAACAAACACGAGAGATAATTCATTTCTAATTTTGACCAAATGTTAACAACACATTGTGATGCATGATGCCAAAACTTATTAAGTTTCATGAAAACAACATCAATCAAGTCATTGGAAACACATAAAATCAATATGGGTGTTATTTTATAGATCAAACTATCACTTGATAGATGGAATTTCTCTACTGTTTATGTATTTGTTTAGTTATCACTGGGTATATGTAGAGGTCATCCTGAATTCTGAACAAATACTGGTACCTCAAAGACAATTATTATGAAAATAATATGTTGTAAAAGGAAACATAATGAAAAAGGTTCTAGCATCTTTTGGGGCCATAAAAAAAACTCTCAGGAAAAATTTTGTTTTGACAAAGTGATTGCTGTAAAGTGGCACAGCGAAGCCATTTACCACCAGGTTGGAAACCTTTGGGTATAAAATATTGTGGACTGTGTAGAACAATCCACCTCAGCAGTAATCCCTTCCCCAAAAGGGATGCATTAAGCTACTTTGTACTGAGTTGCTTGGTAGCTAATGGGATAGAGGGCTCTGGAACTAAGGCATTTCATAATCTTTCATATAAAAGCAGAGTGTCTAAAATGGAGAGAGATGTTATTGTCATTTTCTGAGAAATTTGAGAAGAAAATCCTATTTATCTGTGTGAGCCAATGCAGAAATACCTTGTAATAATGATATCTTGTGAAGTATAATCCTCTCAAATATTTGAGATGTTTTCAAATCTACTTTAGGAGTCTACTCTAGATGCAGAATTATGCTAGGTAGCATTTTAAACTTTTATTGATGAGAAAACTAAACATTTGCTCAAAATTACTGTTAGAATAAACAGTACAACATAGGCCATTGACTCATTAAATTGTGCTTATTTATTCTTTTATGTATCTTTGGCATATGCCATCATGTCACAAATATCTTTGAAAAACAAAAGAAGACAAGAAAATAATCCAAACAGTGTGTGTGTGTGTGTGTGTGTGTGTGTGTGTGTGTGTGTGTATGAACCCAGCACCTGGCTTGTAATGTTTACCTAACATTTAGTACTTAGAAGATACCAGAAGAAAAAACACAGTATTCTAAAGCCTGGTAATCACAAATGCTTTTCTTTTTGGATAGATAGTTTTGGATCATTTAGATAAAGCAGAAGTTAGAATGTAGGTGACAGCCGGGCAGTGGTGGCGCACGCCTTTAATCCCAGCACTCGGGAGGCAGAGCCAGGTGGATCTCTGTGAGTTTAAGGCCAGCCTGGGCTACCAAGTGAGTTCTAGGAAAGACGCAAAGCTACACAGAGAAACCCTGTCTCGAAAAACCAAAAAAAAAAAAAAAAAATAAAAAAATAAAAAAAAGAATGTAGGTGACATAGAGACTAAGTATTAATGATTATTTGATCAAATTATGCAAATAGTAGAAGTTATATGTTTGGTTTAGGTTATTTAGTGTAAAAACAATAAAGAGATACATAGTATAATCTCATGCTTCAGTTAAGTTTTTTTTTTTTTTTTTTGGAAGAAGTCTAGTACAAAGACTATCTAATTTATTCTCTTGATGATGTACTGACTACCCTTTCCTATTAGCAGAACAGAGACTGACATTAGGTAACCAGGGTTCTTATTGGCTGCTGACACTGGGACTAGCTGGGATGTACACTAGAAAAAGAAAAAGCAATCCTTGTAGATAAAACCTAGTGAAAACCCAAGATTCTGTTCTAGTCAGAACTTAGAGTCCAGGGGGAGACGAAAGAAATAAAACATGACGTCATAGTAAATCTCTGCGCTGTATATGGAGGTAAGTACTGGAAGGAAATGAAGAACATGTTGGAGCTAGCAAGTGACTGGGGGGCTCTTTCAGAGAAGAAGCTAGTGAAGGTCTTCACCTGGATAAATTGTAACCATCTCAATCAATTTGTCATTATGGAAAAAGGCTAGGATTTCCAAAGTGAGGTATAGACGGTGTACAAAACACTGAAGTGACATTTGATAGGAGAACTACACCATGTTCATCTTAAAGCCACCAGGCTGCTTTGTCTATTGGAAGCTTCCCTTTTTGTTCCCATGCCCCTCTCAACTCTCCCTTTGTCTGGATGACTCTGCTAATTTCTATTTAATCAGGTCCAAATTTAAATGAACTTTTGCTCAGGCAGGCATTGCCTCCCCATTTCTTCCTATCATCTCATGCTCACTTTGTAAATAGTCATCACTCTAGTGATTAGGTGTCAGTATCAGGCCACCTTCTCAATCTCATTGGGAGAGTGCTAAGTTCATGCTGCTCATCTAACTTTGTGTTTTGTATTAGATCCCGGTAAATATGGAGCTTAAAGATAAGAAGAGTTTATCTTCCAGTCGGAGAATTAAACTCACACGTGTAAATGAACATAATAATACAGAATATTTGAAGTTCAGTTATGATCACATTTTTAAAGGACCAGTAATGGTTGATAGTAGCTAGATTCTGCATTATGAAAATAATATTAGAATATTTCTGTGTTAATGATTATATCATAAATATTGGACTAGCAACATATTCTGCTATTATTTATTTCTCTAATGAAAATATGATGGGCTATATTATGGTCACTGAGGCCATGAATAACTCCTTTTACTAGTTGGTTGCCTAGTCAATTACTAATTGACTGAAGTGTGAATTGTGATTTATTCTGTCTATTTAGGGAAGCTCTCAATAAGCCCTGTTTAAAAAATATGGAAAGGGGCTATTAGGACTTTCTGTAGATTTAAGAAAGAGAGTGATACAGTCCCATCTCTGTTTTTTTTAAAGGACGTTCTAAGGCAAGGTAGAAAGTGTATTGTAAACTTTCCGGTATAGTGTGGAAGGAGAGGAACTATGCAGGAAGTTATGATAATCCTTTGGATAAGAAAGTAGGGTGGCTTAGTGCAGGTAGAAATGGAGACACACATGTGAGATGTATGTCTAAGATAGACTCCAAAGGCTTTATTTAATGGATTAGACATAGATTGAAAAAAAGTTAAGGATGTTTGCTGATTTTTTCCCAAGTAGTTGGTTGATGTTGTTTACTGAGATGGAAAAAAGACTAGAATGTGGGTCAGTTAAGAGTTCCATTATGGTAATTTGAATTACAAGATGCCAAATTATAACAAAAGTGTGTGTTCTCAGCTATGACTGGAATGCCTTTGCTTTTTTTGTAATTTGTATTTTACTTTTTATATTTCTGGTATCTCTCAATGAACAGGATGTATGTATGTATGTATGTATGTATGTATGTATGTATGTATGTATGGTGGTCTGAACTTCCACACTGTTTATTCTTTCTCTATTTTGTCTCCTTCCCACAGGAGCTCTTTGAGATATCTCTCTGTTTTGGTAAATAGCTCACAATATAAGAAAAAGCATTAAAGTAAGAATTGCTACGTTGGGTGCTGGCTGTATGTTGCTAAAGTAGCTCCAACTTGTATTTTTTTTGGAGCCCATGTTTCTTAATCTGGAAAATAAGAATTTTCTTCTAGGTTAAAAATTATGTAAATGGCATTTATTTCTGTCTGAGATGTTTAAATATAATATGTGTTTATTTTTGCATTGTAAGTGTTTTAAAAGTAATGCAATTTTAGGAGAAAAACATTTAGCTGTAATTAGTTCAACTCATTTATGTGAAAGGTGAGGGAAATAAAACCCTATGATATGCATCTAATTGTAAAATAAGACAAGCAGTGAAAACAACAAGAACAATAATAATAACATGTAATTCCAATGATTCATGTAGAATAAAATTACATAAAACATGTAAACTTGTTGTAATGGTTAATCTCCACTTCCATTGAGACTAGATTTAGAATCAACTAGGAGACACAGCTCTGGGTGTATGTCCTTGAGAGAGTAGCTAGAGAGACTTGAATGAGGACAGAGACCAGCCTCGAATGTAGGTGGTACTACACCTTGCTGTGAGAATCTCAGACAGATTTAACAGGGGAAAGAAGAGAGTGAGGTTACCATCAGTGTTCCTTTTTCTCTTCTTTCGAACTGGACACAGTGCAGCCAGTGACCCCATGCTTCTCCATTATGTCTTCTCTGTCATGATATGTGCTATCCCTTCAAATAATGTGCCAGAGCAAATCTTTTCTCCATTAAGATGCTTTGGAGACACTTTATTTTATAGCAATGAGAAAATTAACTAATACAACATGCCTTGTTAGGAATACATGTCCAGTAACCTTTGGCTCACAATAATTATCATATGAATGTAATATGATTGCCTGACCAGGAAGTACCAGAACTAGTACTGAATTGTTTTTGTAAATAGTGAAAGACTTCCATTTCTTTTTCAGCTTTGCTTCTGTTTTTCTTCCCAGCAAACTGAGCTGAACCATGCTTCTTCTTACAATGTGAAGATAATGCATGAATAGTGATGAATTTATCTTAGGGTTAGGAGTCATTTGGGATTTGGTTAACTAGGTTTGGATAATCTATACCTGTAGGACATTGGGGAAATTACTCATTATTTTTATATCATTTGTACATAGGGATAATAATAATATGTACTGACTTCAATGAGGAATAGTGAGGATAGCAGATGTTTGGACGCCCCGTGCGTGGCCCTGTCCATGCCATGGATAAAGTCAAGAAAGAAAATTGTTTCCCTTCATTCTCCAGTGACAAATGTTCTTCATGTTCCCGAATCACTGCTTACACAGAAGTTATGTATCTGTACTTTTGGAAGATGGTCTGAATGCCACCTGTCTTGGCAGGCAAAGATATCGATTCAAACGCTTCCCTTTGCAAACACGGTCAGAACTCTCTAGTTTAGTGTCAGGAGGTGACAGGAATGCTGGAGGTCCAACCAGCAACCTCTGTAGATTTGAACAACAACAACAAAAAAGTGAAAGGCTATTGGAGGGGGTCTGTGGGGAAGAAATGAAACTGGTCCTTCGCCCAATGTGTTTGAAGATCTGAAAAGTTAAATGCGGAAATATTTAAAAGTATTAACTACAATTCATGTAAATCTAAGAAAATGAGGGGAACTATTTAAGGAAATGTACAAATAAAAGAAATGTTATCATAGCATAAATCCTTTATTTGAAGAGTGAACAATATCGCAGCCAAATCTACAAATGAGAACCGTCTATGTAACCAAGAACTGTAACTGAACTCCACTGGGGAAAAAGTGTGGTTAGAAAATGTGGTGATGAGGATGGCGGTGTGTAGCTGAATTGCCCATTGTGTCTATGCTTGAAGCTAACGAGCAATGCTTAGATCAGAATCATGTAAGAAAATAGGAAAAACCAGTTGCACTAAAGGTGGTGAGTTGGAGAAAAGGGCTGCGGAGTGAGGGTGCTCCATGGACGCCACTGGCTTCTCTTTTATGAACTTATAGACTGACTTATAATAGCAGTAACTTTGATTAAAAAACAGAAAGAGAGATGATAGGTACCTATATATACATTTTTATCTTTCCTATATGAGGTGAATTATGAGTAGCAGTAAAACCTGTCTGAAGATTTTTCTTGTCAGAATGCTTACTGGATTTTTATAATGGTTACAGGGTTACACTTCCATGTAGTATGTATAGACTGTCTATAAAACATAGAATTGGACCATATAATTTTTATGGTATTTAGATATAAACTTAAGAAGTTATTAATGTCAGCAATAAAGCATATGTTGAATAAATCATCAACAAATTTGCATTTGTGAAATCACCAAAAATCTTCAATAAAAATATCAATTATAAATTTTTGCAAGTAGATGCCATTTTAACCAAAGAAAATATTCTTCTGCTATCTTTCAGCATATGGAGGGCAGAAAATGAGTCTTTCTCATCTCTTGTAATTCTTGAAAAGTGACACTGAATATATGCATTACAAATGTTTCTTTCATGAATAACTTTAATGTTATTTCTGCTTATACATATGCAGTATAGAAAGTCTTCATACTTCATTTCAGATTTTTTTTTCACCACAAAGGCTATTTTCGTAAGTTTGCTTGGTTTCTATTTTATGCCATTTAGGAAAATATGTTATCCTGCCACATATTAATTTTGTATTCATTAGCTGATTCTATAATCTTAAAACACAGTATGTTGGCAATTTGGAGGAGAAAATGAGTGTTGTCACAGTGCCGTCACGAATGTCTGGGAAACCATCAGGAAAGAAACTGACTACTGGTTCGGATGTTCAAAACGTCTTTCTAGTACCAGGGGAGTCAGTAGTGCCTCTTTTCAAAATCCAAGGAAAAGTAGCACAAGAATGTAGAAATATTCCTGGGGTGAATTTTTTTTAAGACTTCAATGAGAACCAGATTGTAAAACCAATGTATTATTTTCATCATTGTAATGAAAGCTGGTATTCCCACATGAGTCTCTACCTCATACCTCGTGGCATCATGTCAAGTCATGTCTAGTCACTTAAACTAGAACTACTTCTTTGGGAAAAAGTGGAATTATACTGGCCAGGTAAAACCACAACAAACCACCAATGTGTGAAGCAAGTATGAAGACGTAGGACGGTAGATAGCCGTCTCCAGGATCCCAGAGGGCACAGCAGACAGCGGTCTCCAGGATCCCAGAGGGCACAGCAGACAGCGGTCTCCAGGATCCCAGAGGGCACAGTAGACAGC
>CABHPR010108010.1:0-42238 GCA_902168415.1 Peromyscus melanophrys | reverse complement strand
GCCCAATGACGGAGAAATGGATGAGATCTACATGAACAGTCTGGACGCCCCAGGTGGAGCTCCGGGAGTCCAATTGGCGAGAAGGAGGAGGGTTTATGTGAGCAAGAGTCGTTGGGACCAGGGATGGATGGAATACAGAGACAAGTGGCCAAACGAATGGAAACACATGAACTGTGAATCAATGGCTGAGGGGCCCCCAACTGGATCAGGCCCTCTGAATGGGTGAGACAGTTGATTGGCTTGATCTGTTTAGGAGGCATCCAGGCAGTTGGACCGGGTCCTGTGCTCGGTGCATGAATTGGCTGTTTGAGGCCTGGGGCTTAGTAGAGACCCTTGGCCCAGCCTGGGAGGAGGGGACTGGACCTGCCTGGGCTGAGTCCACCAGGTTGATCTCAACCCTCGGGGGAATCTTTGCCCTGGAGGAGATGGAAATGGGCGGTGGGCGGTGGGGGGGGGAGGCGGGGGGGGGGGGGAGGCGGGCGGGACGGGAGGAGGGAGAACGGGGGAATCTATGGCTGATATGTAAAGTTGAATTGTATTGTAGAATAAAAAAAAAAGGAAAAAAAAAAGGAAAAAAAAATGTGTCAGGCATGATCCAGACTCTCATGGAGTGTAGTATGGAGTCAGTCATTTTGTTGTTTTTTAACTGGCTAACTCATTACACATGTGCAAGATATTGTAATAAGTTGAAACTTAATACGAAAAACTTAAGTAAAAGGGATGGGTATATTGGAGGAATCTTTGGTTATAGCCTGCCGCTAGATTCTGTGGTAGAATGTAGATATTTGAAGAGTAAGAATCTAAGAATACTTGTCTACCATCTTCTGTTTTATAAACTTTAATTACTACTTTTATGCCTGCTTTAAATTTATCTCTAAATTTCCCAATACTAAAACTAGACAGACACAGCCATATACATATTCAAGAGGATTTATTTTTTCTATTTTGACACTCCTATGGTAGCATCAACCTTAAGTTGAAATCTACTTCCTGGTTTGAGAGCTAACAACAATTACCAGATTTCCCATTTCCTGATGTCAAAGTGACCATTTTCTACTCTGACTCAATCAACCATTAAAACTCTTTTCAAAACCATATGACTTCCCCTTGTAGTTAGCAAGAAAAATGATTATCAATTTAAGTACCGACAACCATTATTGAATGAAAGATTAGAGGCCCAAGCAGAAGAGCATTACTATCTGACTAAACATGCCATATTTGGAAAGCAAGTAGACTAGGGTTGATGTAAAAAAAATGCTGTCTATGGTAAGGGGTGGTGAAAAGTCAGAATGGGATGAGTAGTAGAGTGGGTATAGATTTTAGGAGATTATTTAAGGTGTGGAGGGAGGAAGTCTTCATTTGTCTTTGGCTTAGAATCATGTTCCACCCCATAGAAAAGTCAGAAAAAAAATTCATAAACTTAGGAGAGAATTGTGGAACTGGACTAAGCCTTTCCTAAGACTGTTTATCAGCCTATGTCTTTAACTTGGGGTGACCACATATCCCTGTCAAAGAAACTTTGGTGTTTCCTCTCTTCCCAAGGGGAATGAGCCATCTTCTGTGTAACAAGGGCTTGCTGGGAGGTGGTCATGCCTTCCTTCAAGTCTGTCCTTCAACTGACTGACAATACTGTTTCAAACATTCTCCTACAAGAGAACCATTTTCCACAGACAAAAATGGAAGAAAGTCACAGGTCTCTGCTTTCAAATGCTGCAAGTTATGGTACATGATTGAAGTCACGGAAGCAGGGAAACTAATGCAAGAGAATCACAAGTTCAAGACCAACTTCATCTACATAGCAAGTTGTAGGCCAAGAGCTGGTTGCATGAGCCTCAGTCTCAACAAAGGAAAAGAAACCATCTGATCTAGCCTTCTGTAAATGAAAGGAATGAACATATCAAATGCACATGCCCTAGTCATAGAGAAAAAAATATGTATTTATAAAACTATATGTGGTGGTATTGCATTCCCCAAAATATTGTGTACCCTAATAAACTTATCTGGGGTCAGAGAACAGAAAAGCCACTAGATACTTAGGCTAGGCAGTGGTAGTACACGCCTTTAATCCTAGTATTCCAGAGGCAGAAATCCATCTGTTCAAGGATACAGCCAAGCATGGTGACTCACGCCTTTAAATCCAGAAAGCAAGCCTTTAATTCCAGGGAGTGATGGTAGAAAGCAGAAAGGTATATAAGGCGTGAGGACCAGAAACTAGAGGCATTTGGCCTGGTTAAGCATTTGGCTGGTTAAGCTTTTAACTTTGAGCAGTACAGTTCAGCTGAGTGCCATTGGGATGAGGACACAGAAGCTTCCAGTCTGAGGAAACAAGATCAGCTGAGAAGTTGGCCAGGTGAGGTTAGCTGTGGCTTGTTGTGTCTCTCTGATCTTCCAGTGTTCACCCCAATACCTGGCTCAGGTTTGATTTTATTAATAAGAACTTTTAAGATTCCTGCTACAACTATATATATAATTTTAAATTCAATTTTCTCTCTATATAAAACTATGTATATATGGTTTTATTAATATATATAGTTTTATAGATATTTCTTTATAATAGTACCTAAAATTATAAACATGTAGAGAAGATCAAGTTGGTGTTAGTTGTGATTTTCCAATATTTTATTCATGTATGCAATGTAAAGTTGCAACAATAATATAGTTTTGTCTCCATTCTTTTCTTAGTGATACATAGTAAACATTTTCCCATGTCTTTAAATATTCTTGGTAGCTATATAAGCTATTAAGTAGCACATTAACTACATACTTATTTATGAGTAATTAGCAGTCAAGCTTCCTCTTCTGGCATGATTCAAATGAAAAACTCTGTGTGCAAACATATGTCCATGTATGTGGTGGATCCGTATGTAGCTGATTCATGGGATGGACCACAACTTTTTCTTTTTACTGATCTTGTCACATGTCAGACACAATTTTCATGCTTCTTGAATAGACCATAGCAAAAGGAAGTTAGTAAGCTCCATGGAGATGGCAAGTAATTTGTTCTTAGCTGTGATGAATTCAAGAGGAAATTACCTTAAGCGCATATGGGAGGAATTAGTAGAGAAGTGGAATTGAAAAGGGAAGGACTAGTTAGCAAAGCTGTTAAATGTATTGGAACTCAATATAAACAAAGAAGCTGGGTAGACAAATTTGTAATGTGTCCTAGTCCACAAACTACAACACAGGTAACTGAAGAATAGACCGGTGTGGCAGTGAATATTATCAACTTGACGTGTAGGAGGCAAGATTCCCAGCCCACTTATGAGGGCTTGTCTAAATTGATGCTAACCTTTGAGAATCATTGTGAGGTATTGTTTGACTATTTTAATCAATGTGAGAAGATTCATATTAATTGCAGGTAGGACCATTCCCTTGGGTGAGTATCCTAGACTATATGGAAAAGTCAAGCTGAGATTGGTATGCATTACTGCATTGCTCTTTGCTCTTGGGTGTGGTTGTAATATGACTAGCTGCTTTAAGTTGCTTCTGCCTTCACTTCTTGAAGTCTTGGGTGTGGTTGTAATATGACTAGCTGCTTCAAGTTGCTTCTGCCTTCACTTCTTGAAGTGATGGACTGCAACCTGGAATGGTGAGCTGAATAAACCCTTTCTCCCTTAAGTTGCTTTTTCTAATGCACTAGGACAACTAGATTGTTCCTTTATAAAAATCAATGTGTTGAACCCTGGTTGCAAAAGATCAGGCTGGAATAATAAAAGCCAGAATTTTGCCTTTATTTGTTCATTCATTCATTTATCCATTTAGCATATATTTCTGAGTCAGGATTGTGTTCATATTCATGGGTACCACAATATGGAGTTTAGAGGACAAGCTTTGAATGTTGTTCCTCACATTTCCACCTTTTTGAGACAATATCTCCTCACCACTGTGTAAACCACGTTAGCTGGTACAAAATTTCTGGAGATTCTCCTGTCTCCACCTACCATTTTCCATGGGTGTTCAGTAATGAGAGAGTCGTGTTACAAAGTCCGTATTTTGTAAGAGTTCTGAGGATTAGAACTTGGGTAGCAGGCTTGAGCAGTGTCCTGAATATTTTTTTCTTGTTGTTAACTTGACACAAGCTAGACTTATCTGTGAAGAGGCAACCAAAATTGAGAAAGTGCCTTCATCAGATTGGCATGTAGACAAGTCTGTAGGGGCATTTTCTTTATTAATGTTTGATGTGGAATTGCCATGCCCATTTTGGACAGTGCCACCTCTGAGCAGGTAGTCCTGTGTCCTATATATAATAAAGCAGACTGAAAAACCATGTGGAGCAGGCCTCCATGGCCTCTGCTTTAGTCCCTGCCTCCACGTTCCTTCCCTCTTTGAGTTTCTGTCCTGACTTCCTTCAGTGATGGACTGTGGTACAGAACTGTAAGCTAAAATTAATCCCCTTCTCTCTAAGTTGCTTTTGGTCATGGTGTTTTATCATATTGCTATAACCCTAACTAAGATTCACAGCAAATGATTTTACCCACTGAGTCATTACCTCAGGCCTCTAGTGACATATTTTTGTTGTGTAACACCATTAGCAATATTGAAATGGACCTCCATTTTTGTTAGGTTGTTCACAGTAGTTAGGTACTAATGCTGAAGAAAGGTTGTACTCGCTCCCTAAATGCATTCCCATTGATGGCTAAGAGCCTGACATACAAATATTCATTCACACTCTTTAGATAAATAGACTTCTTCTGATATATCAGGCATATGGTCTTTGTTATACCTATTCCTTTAGCCTGGAGCAATTTTTTCAGATATCCATTGTATCAGATGCTTCATCTTGTTCAAGAATTTGATCTTTTATTGTTATGTCATTGAGGTTCATATTTAGCAACCTGTTTAACGCTGCAATATTCCACTCACCATCAATTCTAGAATTCTTGGTATTTATTCTGCTACCATTCTTTTTCTAAATACAAATTTATTTCAATTTTATTATAATGTGCAATTTATTTATTTATTTATTTAAAAGTATATTGCTTACCACTTATTATCTGACCCTCTATTTCCTTTTTTTTTTACATTTTCCTGTATTTTACATACCAATCACAGTTTCTCCGCCCTCCTCTCCTCTCATTCCCTCCCCCCTGACTCCCATCTACCCTTCTTCCCAACCACCCACTCTTCCTCTGTCTCTATTCAGAAAGGTGCAGGCCTCCCATGGGCTTGAACATAGCATGACACATCAAGTTGAGGTATGACTGAACTACTTTCCCTGTATAAAGACTGGGCAAGGTAATGCAAAATGGAGAACAGGTTGGCAAAAGCCAGCTAAGCACCAGGAACAGGTCCTGATCTCACTGCTAGGAGCCTTACAAACAGACCAAACCACACAACTGTCACACACATGCAGAGGGCCTAAGATGGTCCCATGAAGGTTCCCCAACTGTTGGTCCAGAGTCCATGTGCTCCCACAAGCTCAGGTCAGCTGTCTCTGTGGGTTCCTCCGTCATGACTTTCACCCACTGGCTCATATAATCCCTCCTCCCGTTCTTCAAGAGGACTCCTAGAGCTCGTCCCAGTATTTGGCTGTGGATCTGTGCATCTGCTTCCATCAGATACTGGATAAAGGCTCTCTGATGACAATTAGGATAGTCACCAATCTGATTACAGTGGATGGCCAGTTCAGGCACCCTCTCCACTATTGCTAGATGTCTAAGCTAGGGTAATCCTTGTGGATTCCTGGTAGTTTCCCTGGCACCAGGTCTCCTTAGCCTTTCATCAAGACCCCAAACTGCCTCCTGCATGTAGCCCACCCAACCCGCTCCCCCAAGTTCCCATCCCTCCATTCCTCCCCACCCCTGGCCCAAGTTTACCCAGGGGATCTCTTCTATTTCCCCTTCCCAGAGAAATTCATGCATCCCTCTTTGGGCCCTCTTTGTTCTCTAGCCTCTCTTAGGCTGTGGATTGTGACCCTTTATTTCTTTAAGAGGGGAAATGTTTTGTTACTATTGTTTAGGGTATGCTGTATTACTAGAGACTAAAACTGTCTCTCACAGTCACAGACCATTATTTTTTGTGAAATGAACAAGTGACCATATGATCAGCAGAAGACATTAAAGAAAATATTTGTAACTTTAGAAAAAGCCTTGCATTATTGACTATGGATGCCCCATTCAAAGGCCAATGAACCACTATTCCATACAGTTGACATCAATAAGGAAGGCAGGGCAAAATCAAGGGGAGAATTTGAGTTTCCGTAGTGTCTTTTGAATTTCTGTCATAGTAACAATGTGGCAGACTAACATTTTCAGCTCCTTAAGAAAGAAACTCATCTAAAAATTGAGACCAGGGTTCTGTGGATATTACTACTCCTTCGACAGTCCAAGTCCTTGCTAAGTAAAGAGATGCTCACTCTCACTATCACAGGCCATAACCCAAAGCCACGTTTAGGTCCACCTTTAATAACAGGGCAATAGATGATCGTGGGAAGAAGATCCTCTTGGGGAATTGGTACAAAAGCCTCAGTATGGGAAACTCGTGAGACAGGGAGCTATGTAGTGCTTTCTTAGCAAGTTTTCAAAACCTTTGTGAACTTGGAAGATGTTACTCATCCCTTTTGAGGTGTGGGCAATAGGGTACAAGGAGAGCCACAGCTGGTTTGTGCTGAGTCATATACTTGTATTTGTACTTTGCCTTGCATGGAGGAATCCAAGGTTGCTTCACAATGACTTGGTTATAATTAGCACTGTCAGAGTGCTTCTTAAAGAGTCTTGTGAAAAGTCTTCTAAAATAAATCAACCTTCCTGTTGGGATTTAGTCATCCTCCTTGCTTCCTTCTTCAACTAGAAATGATTTTAATGGGAAGGTAGGCCAGCAGGATCTTTGTGGTTGTCAGTTATGAAACTATAGGTTGTTAAGAATCAGGCTAGTATTGTGGAGAGGGTCAGATCATAGTAGAATGTCAAAGGTGTGACTGTTCCACTAACCTGTGTGATGTGTGACTGTATATGAGTTCCACAACTTCCCTGAATTTCATGTTTCCCATAAGTAAAACATAAGACTAAAAACATCTATTCTGCAAAGAGTTACTAGGTGTACAATTAAGTAGTTATACTGTATATGCACTTACTTTTTCATACAAACAGGTTATCAACAAATGGAGACAGAAATAATAATGCTCAGTATTTTCCATCTATCCTCCAAATTAGCACGTCTCAGCAATATCATTATTTTGTCTGATTTCATGGGTAACTGCTGCTTCTTGATTTCCTTATAGGTCTCTGAGTGCCACTATTCACCTAGACTCATTGAGTGCTCATCTCTTCCTCTCAATTACCATTTTCAGAACTCTACATCTGTGCATCCCTCCTTTAGATATGCAATCTTTTATCAGTGTGCTCCCATTTCCTTCACCCATTGGAAGTTCCCCAGTTAGAATGGACCATAATTTTTTTTAGGATGTTATCTTTATTTTCCATTATATTCTGCTTAAAGTGGCTATTTAGTTAACTTATGTAGTAGAGTATAGCATGTCCTTCAAGGGCAGTGACTTGGTTATTCAACTTTCTGCCCCATCCCTTTGGCACAGGCAAGCACAGAATAGGTGCTCTATAAAGATGGGGTAGGATGGGAATAAGTATATGGAAAGTTTTAACCAATGTGTCCTAAGGGTATATTAAATAGTACTTATTACAACCTGAAATTATCCTATTTCTGTATTTGTATGTGTCTATCTTGCTGTTGTTTGCTTTGTTGTCAGTTGTATTCCTGTATTGTATTAGGCAAGGATAAATGCCCAGACATCTCATCATTGACCATGCCACCTCCCAGAGAACAGATAACATATATTCTTGTTCATAGTACTATTTCTAGTATTGAGCTTAGTGATTCTGTTTCCTGTCATGGGGGATGACTTCACAAAAGCAAAAAAAAAAAAAAAAAAAAAAAAAAAGCTAACAAAGAGAAAAACAAAGTCTAGTTACAGAGAAGAGGCAAAGAGGCAGACTGTTTCCGATATTGTTCAAACTCTCATATCTTGGCATGGATGAGGTCAACATACCTCTTGGACATCCCATTCATGAGCTAATAAAGTTCTGTTGTTACTAAAGAGAATTTGAGTGGGGTTTCTGCCATTTGCAATCAAAATGGAACTGACTAATACATCCTCTCTTCACTACCGCATAGCTCTCCAGGAAAATCAAAAGGAACTTTTCATCAGCAAAGGGCTATAAATTCTAATATCAAAGTTTCCATGTGGTTATCTTTTCCTGCCTTGATCAATTTAGGAATGCAGAGATAATGATGCCACTAGAGTCAGAATACCTTGGTTATAGGCAAAAGAGCACCCAAAGTATTAGAAAGGACTATTCCTTTAAATAAAAGAAATGACATTTGAGCTGACACCTGAATGATAAGAAGTAACTAGATATGTGCTTATCTAGTTCAAAACATTCCATGTAGAGAACACAGCAAGTACAAAAATCCAGAGACAGGAAAGAGCTCAGTGTCGGTTTGAGAACTGTGCCCAACAGCCATGGAGCTAGAGCTGTGCCCATGCTGAGATGAAAGAAGAAAAGGTAGTCAAGGGTCGTCTGCTTTTTTCAAAAGAAATATGAGTTGGTGAGTAATGAGCAGCCTGGGAATCTAGCCCCATTTGACACAATACAGGAGTAAAAATGGGTAACAACAAAGGTAATGTAGAATAGTCCATCATTCTTGCAATGACCTCATGGGGTAACTTGTCTGGCCGCCAACATGACACCCAGTGGAGCTATGCAAGATGGTGTCTGAAAGGGTGTACCAGCGCATCGATTGATGTAGTATCAACCTGGAAAAGTCAGTGAATCATCCTTCTGTTTTGATCATATAGTAAAATATATTCTGTTTGATCCTTTAGTAAGTTAGCAGTACTGAAAATAAATGGATTGGGTTTTGGAAATAAATGAACTTCTCACATTTCACTGGGGTTTAATTTAGTGATTGTTTCCTTCTTGCCCTAGATGGGCTAGGAGTATGCCCTCTCTCAGCATGGCTACATTACTTCAAATTTTACTGTTTCCAAAGGGTGGTATGCTAAATATGAAATAATTATAAGTTGATCCTAAGAGTTTATAATACTATAAGAATGTTGCAAACCCAGAAGGTAAATGTGCCTGGCACCAAGAATGATATTTTGAATTCCATTCCTTACACATATACACATATATATGTATTCACATGTATACATGTATACATCCATAGTCCAAAAAGAACTGTGCTCCTTATATTCAGCATGAGTTGGTAGGTACAGGAAACAAAGCTGCACACCATCTAAGCACCATTCTAGTAATAAATTCAAGTAAAATACTAACACACTTTATGAAACTCTGTGGGTGAGGAGCAGATATGTGCTGCTTGGTCTTTTTGTCAGTTTAACACAAACCAGGCTGGGAAGAGGGATCAAATGACCGATAGGCAAATCTGTGGGGTCATTTTTAAATTAATGATTGTGGGGCATCTCATTGCATGCAGTATCACCCCTGGGCAGGTAGTTCTGGGTAATATAAGAAAGCAGGCTCCTGCCCTACATGAGTTCCTGCCATGTTTTCCCTTCATGATGGATGTTAAGCTAAATCCCTTCCTACTCATGATAGGTGTCTTTATGACTACAACAGAAAGAAAAGGAAACTAAATACATGTACATATTTAGGACCTAAATAATCAGAGATTGAAGACAAATTACATGTTGGTTATATAAATGGGGAGAGATAGGATCTGGATGTTGTAGTCAACAATATGTAGCTTGATAAATGATGGTACTATTCATAAAGGTTATGGTCCGTGAGGAAGTCTAGAAGATTATAGCAAGTGAATGTATGGAAGCTGCTTTTAGAGTTAAACATCAAAGTCCAGATATGAAGATGAAGATGCTTTGAAGACCATGCTTCTAAAGATAAATATTCAAGACATAGAAATTGCTGTGCTCATTCAATGGTGCAAGGGGGTGAAATACATGAAGAATGGTGTCCTTTTGAATAAGACTTTCAGAGCCCTATGAAGGCCACCCTGAAGTAGGTTATTTTGCCTTCCCAGTGATCAGAACCTCTGGTCCTACTATAATTTGAGATGTAAAACTTAGGGTATTAAAGATTTAAACTGATAATAACAATAGAAACCCACTTGATGTCTTAGAAATGGACCTGATATTTTGAGAGTAAACACTGTTGACATTCTGCATACCTAGTAATCACTAATTTAGATTTATTAGCTATGACAAAAGCAATGGAATATTTTCAGAGATGAAAGGTGGTATTTTTGGAGTTTTATTTGGAGTATAAGAATAGCAAAATCAGGGCTGGAGAGATGGCTCAATGGTTAAGAGCACCGACTGCTCTTCCAGAGGTCCTGAGTTCAATTCCCAGCAACCACATGGTGGCTCACAAACCACTTGTAATGAGATCTGGTGCCCTCTTCTGGTCTGCAGGGACACATGCAGGTAGAATACTATATACATAATAAATAAACCTTTAAAAAAAAAAGAATAGCAAAATCAGCTATTGATACCCTTAAATATAAACTTAAGATGATAAAGAATGACATAATAGTTTTCTGTCATTTTTGAGGTCCATGAGGTTATTGTTGGCCTATTCTTTAGGGTTTTTATCATCTCTAATGAACTGTTAGCTCTCTTGATGTGTTGGTTCTTCTTCCCTGTAATTGTTTTTTTTTTAAATCCCCCTATAGTGCCTAGAACAGTGCAGAATTAGTGTAGAATGTACCCAGGTATCTACTGTGGGAAAAGTGCATCATGCGTAGAATTACGGGGCTTGTAGAATGATACTTGAAATACTATCAAGTGTATTCACATGTCTCTGTACAAGATTGCAATCAAGCTGTCCTATAAATATTGACTCTCTTATAAATCACAAGATAGGTTTCTTCATCTGAAGCCAAAAAGACATGTGGAGAAACTATAGCTTCGAGGGCTCTTTACAGCTGGAATTCAGAAATATCAAAGAAATTTCTAATAACGGGGATGAGAAAGTACACATGGATGGTTTGTTCTAAATAATTACAAAGTGGCATCTCCTACAATACATGACCCAATAATATTGTCACTTAGAACTGAGAATGTAAAATGGGATAACAAATATGCTGCAACATGAAACCTTTACATACTTGAGTCTATATTGCACAACTTCTACATAGTAGTGCTGATGAATAGATGAATATTCTTACTCATTTTATTTTTTATGACCTTCCAATTCCCTTTAGAGCACTTTGGGATAAAATGCCATGATCAGTGGTTATTACTACTTATGTAAGCAAAACTTTGTGGTTTAGAATATGAATATGAATCATAGGCAATTTTCAAGTGTTTGCCTGACATCATACTGAGAAGTGTATATAGGTAATTTCATTTACTGTTTAACCTTCTAAAATGAGTTATGAAGACATTTAATAATTTGTCTAAGTGCTGAGTGTAAAGCATGTAGCTTGGGGAATCCATGAGTTACTAGGGTTACTTGTAAGAACATGGATAATTTTTTGAGGAATAATCCTTCACCCCTTTAAATAGTTACTAGTTGTTTGTATATCCTCTTGCATCTCCTTCATTACTATCTCATTGCTGCTTTCTGCACCACCTTATAGGCCTTTTAATCCCCCGCCTCCCTGAATATGAGGGAAAATTAATGGGCCAAATCTTCTGAAGGTCTTGTGTGGACAATCTCAGACACTCTGATTTCTGCACAGCAATTCCTGGGATGCCCAGAAGACAGTTACACAATTAACATAAAACTAAAAACAGATCTGTGAGATAAACTAGGTAAGCCTTACTGTGTTATTTTTTTAAAAAAACACCCTTATCATTTATTATGATCAAAAACAATTTAAGTCTACAATTTACATGTTTACCAATAAGATAAATATAAAAGTGAACATTTTGCTTGATTTCCTTCTAATCTGCTCTTCCCTTTTTAATTGATAATTACAAATTCACAGATAGTTTCAAAGAAAATGCAGGGAATTCCTGTGTATTTTTGCACAGCCTCTTCCAGTATTAACAGCTTATATAACTATAGTGCAGTATCAAAATCATTGAAATTTTGCAGGTTTTTTAGTTATGCATTCATTCAACTGCTTATATGCATGTGATTTTGCACTTAAACACTATGCACTGTCTCTTGTAAACTACACTCAGGTAAATGTATTCCATTATATGCAAGATTCTCCATTGTTACTACATTCTCACCCCTCTTTTCTTCCTTAATTCTTAGCAATTTATGTATTCTCTATCTCAATAATATTATTTTGCAAATATCAGATAAGATGAACTATATAAAATGTAACTTCTTATGATTGATTGTTCCCCTCCAAATAATTTCTACGAGGCCAATTCAAATTGTGTATTCTATAATAGAATGATATTTAGATTAATTATAGTTTTAAAAAATAAATAATCAAGAATCAATATGGCACTGGCAGCTACAGGGGGCCTGAGAACCATGCTCTGGGCTCTTGGCAGTGGCTCAGTGTCTCTCATCTTGCCTGGTGAGAAGGGATCAAGAGAGGACCTCCTCTAAGAGAAGAAAGAGGCTATGAGAAACAGCAAGAGAATAGCACTAGAGCCCAAAAGGCACCATGACTGGGCTCATTAAGAAACGCATCACAGATGTCAGAAGTTCACAGACCACACTGTGGCTGTGGTGGGCTGGGCAAGGTGGGAAGTGATTAAGTAGATGGTGAAGTGATGGGAAAGAAAAAAGAGAGCAAATAGGTGGTAGAGAAACAGAAGGTGAATGCTTTGTGTGCTATGAAGCAAAATGAAACCGGAGACATAAAGGGGGTTGCTGTTCTTGCTCCTTGGGAAAAGGGGAATTGTACTGCCCATCAATAGCGCCAGTAACAAACACAAGGGCTAATGAGCCTATGCCTTCTTCCTTTAAGAAAACCTCCTGCCGGGCCGGGCGGTGATGGCGCACGCCTTTAATCCCAGCACTCAGGAGGCAGAGCCAGGCGGATCTCTGTGAGTTCGAGGCCAGCCTGGTCTACCAAGTGAGTTCCAGGAAAGGCGCAAAGCTACACAGAGAAACCCTGTCTCGAAAAACCAAAAAAAAAAAAAAAAAGAAAGAAAACCTCCTGCCTGCCACGAGAGTCACTGTGACTCCCAGAGTTGCATCCTAGTCCAGGGAGAAGAGTAGCACCTGCAGAATGGAGACCCACACAGACTGGACATGTCCTGCTGTGTTTACTTCTCATCAGTGGCCTATCTGTGAATCTATCTAGGGGGTTGTGGTGGGATTCAACCATGAGACTGGATGATCCTATGTTGAATTATAGTTTTACCACGTTGTATCTCTCTTTGGCCAGAAATTTCTTTCCTTTGGAAGCTTTGGGTTGGACAAACTTTTGAAGACATCCAGAGCCCCATCCACTGCCACACAAAGTGGGCAGGAAGAAGACACACAGAGGCCCCACCCAATGCATGGCCTACCTGGAGCCAATAAGATGTGAAAGTATAGGAGAGAAAGGAAAGTAAAACAGCTTGAGCATTATGAAGATAGGCAGTCTGGAGATGTGACAATGGACAGGAACAGCCTGATAGGAGAAGCCTGCAAGCCACCAGAGGCCAGGGTGAAATTTGGCTTGTGCTGTCACTGAGGGCCAAGTCTGGTTTCATAGCCATATAACCACAGTGGTCTGTGTAAATGTCCATGGTCCATGTTATCACCAAAGGCCATGTGTATGTCCCTGGCCTGGATTGCTGCCTAGGGCCACATTAATATCCAAGGGCTGCACAGATTTGGCATCGCCCCTCACTGGCTGCAACACTAAGGAACATGGCCCAACACCTTGCCAAGACCCTGGTGGTAGGGCAGATAGTCTTGAAGGGGTGAGAGCAGGAGAGCTGGCCCCATCCTTCATCTGCCATGCAGTGGGTGGCATCGGTGAGGGAGAGATACCCTGGTTACCCCTCCCTGAGCATGCCATACACCTCACCTAGGTAGCAGAGTTGAGCTGACCTGACCCTGTTAGTGGGCTGTGCCCCCTCCATGGCATTAGGTGAGTTAGCAGGGGCAGTAGTGGAAAACTCACTGGTAGTGAGGATGCAGGAGATCTGGCAGGCTGACCAACTCAGCTACCACCCCGATTCAGATCCAGTGATATGAGTTGACCCACCCCAACACTCACCCCATCTATGAACTGCTGGAGTACATGAAGGGGCTAGTCCTGCAGATTCAAAGCTGCAGGAGCTCCACAACACAGGGAAGCAACAAGATATCCAAGAGGAGTTCCAGTGAGGATCCAGTATTGCTAGTGTAGCAGAAACCAGAGGCCTCGAACCAGACCAATGACTCTTTGCAATGAACATTTGCAAGTAAAGATTTATGAAGGAAACAGTATTCTGTGCGACTCACTGTGACACACTACAGCTTCCATGATGAAATTTTTTTTAAATTTTGTTTTATTTGGGGAGAGATTGCAAGGGCAGAGGGTAGATACAAAGGGATGAGGAGATGAGTGAGATCAGGGTGTATAAAGTGAAATCCACATAGAATCAATAAAAAGTTAAAATTTAAAGAATAAAGTCATCATTTCATTTCTCTGGTGGTAAATATCCAAGAGTGCAGTTTTGGGATTGTATAACAAGTATACTTTTACTGTTAGAAGGTACTACTAAAGCTATCTTCCTGTTTGGTTGTACTTCTGTCTTGATAATTTTCATTTTTAAGATTGTATGTGATAAGGCCCTAATTTCTTGAAAACTGCTTCTCATATGATTTGTCCCAGTTTTTAAAATACTGAACTTTGGGACCTACTTTTAAAACTGATTTATTAGAGTTATTTATTTATTGTTAACACTAATGTATGCATGGTAAAGTCATCTGTTCATAATGTCTTTTTAATATACATGTTTTTATTTTTTACATGTTTTAAATTTAATTGAGTCATATTTTCCTTTATGACTTGCCAAGATTTAATAGCTACATGAAAATAATATAAAGAATATTCAGATATGGAGAAGGAAGAACTGAAGTGTGTCAATATTTTTTTGAAGGTTTTGATCTCAAATGTGTTGGTATTATGATTCCCCTCTCCTATCACACAGACATGTGTTCAATCCAGGGCAAGTCTTAATAAAATTACCCACACTGTCTTATTCCAGATGAAGCAATCACCTTTATTACTTACAGTCTCATCATAACTCAGGAAAATTGTTCACATGCTGAATGAGGGGGACAGAGGGCTCCTTTTCTAGTCAGTTCCTGCTGCTCCTAGACTTTGATTGCCATCATGAAGTAAGAAGGCTATTTTTAATTAGAGAGTTGAAAGGCTGATCTTATGTCATGGTGACCTGTGGGACCTGAAACACACACTCTCATGCTGCCTGAACCAAAATATGCTCCTATCAAAGCAACTTCGAAAAGGAAACTGCAAACCAAATTCCAGAAAAGCATGAAACATAATTAATATACTGGAAACAACTATTCAGAAATGAACCACTATTTAGGATTTACTATAACTAATAAATTACATTGGCTGAGATTTTATGTTCTCAATGTAAAATCTGAGTGTTTAGTTGGTTTGGGCTAGTATAACAAAATACCATATATGGGATGGCTTAAACTATGACCACATTTTTATTTGTCATAGTTTTGAAGGCTAACAGCTGAAGAGTCACATGACAGCATGTTAAAGAAATGGTGAAGACTCTTTTCCTCATCATAGCTATGTGTTTTCTTGCTTATCCACCTTCACAAACTAGAGAAAAGAACCACCAGTGTCTCTCCTCTCCTTATGAGGACACTCATCCTCTCCTGGGATCCCCACTCACTTGAAATTATCTAATTCTAATCGCCTCCCAAAGGGATCACCTCCTAATACCATCACACTGTGTATGTGTGTGTGTGTGGGGGGGGTAATACTAAAACATAATGTTTTTTTAGGGACATGAATATTCAGTCCATAACAACAACAGGTAGTATCAAGACGTACATTTGTTCACATAAGACTTAGTCTATTTGTTTTCAGGATAATACTGCTCTTTCCCCCCAACTGCTTTTATACAACTAACTGTGTTATTGAAAAGTCATTGTATGATGTTACCTTTTTAATAAAAGAGTATCATGCTATACTATCTTGTTATTTCCTGCTTCTGTTTTTTATATTGCCTTCTCCCATCGCTTTACTTCTTGTTTTGTTTTGGTAACTTAAAGATAATCTCATATATTAGAAAAATTTTGGTATAGAAGTTAGGATCTTACCAGTGCTCTAGCCTTGGCTACTAATCCACCGTGTGAACTTGGGCATATTCTTTTATCTTTGTGCAAATTAGTGTTCCTGTCGATAAAAGGAATTGATGCAGATTTTTTAAAAAAGGCATTAAATTTATTGGAAAAATAATTTTTCTGCTTCTTTCATTTTTATGTTTCTCTTAATGGTATATTTGTCAACATCATAACAAGGAGTTTATCAGTATGATTCCCTAAATAGTGGGCTTTACCCCACTTGTTGCTGTGCACTTCTGATGGTAGTCTACCAGAATGCAGACACTTCCTTTACATCATCATCCAGACACTTCTGAAAGTTTTCTCACATTTTCTTCTGTGATCTAAATTCAGGGCCTTTGCCAATGGGCTCATTTCACTTGCCAGCTCCAATGAGTTTGTGCAGGATACCAGTAGTCTGTGTTCAGAACCATTGTAGGGACTGTTTTTTATACTATGGACTTAGAAATCTCAGACTGTCCCATATGTTGTGAATTTGTGATTCCAGACCTGGACAGTAAGATTTTCTAGTCATCTCCTGCTAGCCTTACAATTGACTCACGGGGGATTATGGAAAAGATGTTGCTCTACATTCACCAGGGCTCCCAAAACTACATGGGCACTTTTGCTCAAAACCAGCAGGACCAGCTGAGAGAAAGTACACAAACACTACAGAGCTGCTTGCTACTCACATATTGTTGCTTCTTAAGATCTAGGACAAAAGTGCAGTTACATGTGTATTCCCCATGGAATGGTACAGTGGATATATGGTCAATGTAGGTACTTGAGCAAGGAGGAACTTGAAGAACCCAAAATAATTAAAATTATCCACCGTTTGTTTTGTGCTTACTACATGGTAGATATTTTAATAAGCACTTTATTTTATATTTAGTTCTTCTGAAAATCTTATGATTTTCAGCTTAAGGGTTTAACATTTTTCTAAAGTTCAGATGGCAAGAAGTGCCCTAATTTCTTTAAAATATATGTATGGAAATTGTTAAGCATGACAGAAAGAAGTGCATGGACTAATTAGCTTAAAGTCCTGAGTGTTTGGGATTCCTCACTAATAGATTGCTTCTAACAATGGATGACAATAAGAAAGAAGTTGGTAATGAGGTTTTAATGGGTCAATAAATAGCACCCTTTCACTCCCCCTTTTAGTCATGAACAAAATGATAGACAATATTGAGGTACATGGAAATGAAAATATCACCTCAGTTTCTGATTTCTGGTAATGCAATGTGGAGAGTATGGCTGAGATCTGTGCCTAAGAAAAAAAATATATGAATTCTTTCAAGGAAAAGCTTCAAGTGTAGAAAAAGAGCTGAGATGAACATAACCTGTTTCTCCTTCTAAATATATTTTGTCTGATAATGATGGAGAGGGAGCACAATAAGACTTTAATTTGGCTTCTCCTTGAAGTAGACTTTGATTCAAGATTTGAGTGCACGTGGTTTATTTGCAAGATTATTTCAGGAGGGCCATTCTGGAAGTTTGAATGAGAATGATGGATATAAGTTCATATCTTTGAATGCTTGGTCCCTAGTTGGTGGGACTATTTGGGGAAGGATCAGGAGGCATGGCTTTAATGGAATTGGTGTGTCATTGCGTCACTGGGAGTGGGCTCTGAGGTTTCAAAAGCCCAGGCCCAGTATCTCAGACTCCCCCTCCTTTCTGTCTCCCTCACCCTGCCTCTTTCTGTCTTCCAACTTATGGATGAGATTTAAGCTCTGAGATGTTGTTCTAACATCATGCTTGCCTGCCTGCTACTGTGATCCTCAACATGAATGTCATGGACTTACTCTTTGAAACTGTAAGCAAGCCCCCAATCAAATGTTTTCTTTTGTAAGTTGCCCTGGTCATATTGTCTCTTCACAGACAGAACAGTAACTAAGACAGCCATTAATGGAGCAGGGAAATGATGCAGGAGCAAATGGACTGTAAGTCAATACCCAGTACACTAATGAGCAGGTTCAGCTGTAGATAACTAGTGCTCAATCATTGTAGGGACTGTAGTGATTATGTAGAATATACCTAAGAGTTGGAAAACTGGAGCAATCATTCATTAATTCCTATCAGTTTTCAGTTAAGGTCATCACCTGGGAATATCAACTCCTTGGCAATTATTGAGTCTAGGCTTCTACCTAGGCTAAGCAAGCAAGATCCTAGGTGACAGAGAGATTTAATTCTGTAGACAGAAATTATAGGTGCTCACAGTAAAAATATGTTCATTGTACCAGAAGAGATAGTGAGTACTAAGGGATGCAAACTGTATAACATTTAATCTGGAACATGAAATAAAACCAAAAATTACCAATTGCATTCTATGGGATTAACTAAGACTTTCCATGTAGAAGCTTTCTATATACATTTTTTTCCACAAAAAATCAAACAGGATTCCATGAACAATTAACATTTATTTCTTTTGTCCAAATAAAAAGATAATGTTCTCACTTGCTAGTGATGATGCATGTCTTTAATCCCAGATGCAGGTGGATCTCTTGAGTTTGAGGCCAGCCTAATCTGCAGAGGGAGTTCCAGGGCAGCCAGGGAAATTACATAGAGAAACCCTGTCTCAAAAAATCAAAAGCAAATAAAAAAGAAAAAGTGAAAGATAATGCTCTCTGCTTTAGGTTTTCTGTCTATAAGGGGAAAGTGAGGGCCTAAGAGGAAATCCAAGCCAGTAGTAAGGTCTTGGCTTCTATAGACATTTGAAAATCATTTGTGGCTTTGAGAGCTCTCACTGTGTTCCCCTGCCACTTGATGTTAAAGAAACTCATGGACAAAAGGGTATCTTGCACCATGGATGCACCAGTCTTGCTGTCTCAGGGAACTGAGACAGAATCACACAGAAAACGCAAGGCTTTCATCTTTTATCAATGAAGGAAGTAGGCTAGATCCAGGAAGTTAACTTAGTGTACATTGTGGGGTAGCTGTAATGGTGATTGGAAGATTAATCATATAAGATGGAGCTGAAAGGTATGGACAAGTATTTGTATGAGAAACAATGGCTGCTCGGAGACAGAAGTGGGTAGAACCATCTGTTCTGGTGTCCCTTTTTCCTAGATCTTAGTGCTTGGCTGATTGGTACACAAGGAAGCAGTAGGAGGGAAGGTGGAGAGCTCTCTCAGTGGGAGTTGGGAAGTTAGGTTCTCTAAGAGAACTATGATTGATTTCTAATTAGTGAACGAAATTTGTCAAAGACATAGAGAAATTTTCCGTGGCTTTTTGTATTTTCTTTATTTTCAAGACTTGGAAGAAGAGAAATTATCTCAGTGGTGGCCCTGCTCTCATTAATGAGGCATTAGCTCACCTGGCAGAAGCACTGTACAAATAAAACTAGCAGCATAGCAGTGAGAGACCTTCTTCAGGGTTAGTCTGGATTTAATCCTGCAGCGAAGAGAAGACATGTTGTGTCCATTAAGTTATTTCTTCCTGGATTCTTATCTTTGCACTAGACCAAGATCAAGCTGCTGAATTCTTCCAGTCGTTAAGAGATGGCAAAATTGGTCAAATAATATCATTCTTTGTTAGTGTTGATTTTTAAATGTTCCCTGTGTAATTTTTTATTTCCTCTTTTTGCCTTGTTTCTTGTAATTCTAGGTAATTTAATTCATCAGATTTTCACAGGTCTAACAGTATCCTGACTATAATTGGGGTGTCTAAATAGTAGAAGCCTTTTTCTGCCCAGGTGCAAGAGAACAAAATCATAAAACGGTCCTATTCCTAAAAGGGGAATGATGCTGTCTGGTTGCAAATGTCTCTGAGATGTAATGAAACTGTGTTTTCAGTTTATTTCTGTGGGCTTGAATGAGCTGGCTTTGTTAGGGGCTTGTTTTCTCTGTGTACAAGAACAACTCAAGAGCAAGAAAGTGGCTTTGATGAAATGTCAAGGACAAGCACTGAGTGCAGCCAGAGGGAGAATCAGACTGTCCTCTTTCAGCTTCCTGTTCAGAGCTCTTGTTGTGGTGGTGGTGGTGGTGGTTGCAGTTGAAGAACTATCTACACACACACTCCATGGGATCTTTGGTGGAAGGCTCAACAGAACCTGGGTGTGAGACTTCAAATATGACATCTCTGTTGTTACCCGAACCTGTAACATTAAATATGCCTCCCTAACTGAATATCTTAAAGTATATTAAATGATTATATGTTTCTAGAAGCTCCTTTAGTTCACATACAATTTTTCTTTCTTTGGTATGGATAGCTGGCTTGCTGATTAAAACGTCTTCAGAGCCCAAGGCTCCAAAGTCAATGTTCTGTTCTCAGATCGGCCTCTCTTTTGAAGAGTGACCTTTAACATCTCCACAGTTCATTCTTTTCCTGCCTCCCATGTGGCCCCAACCACTCTTGTTTAGCATGCTGAATGAAAAAGTAAAATGATTGTGAAAAGTTCAAAATGTAAATTGCCGTGGAAACATTATGGCATCGGTAAATTATGTATCCTCAGCTGAAGACGAAGAAGACAAATTAGCAAGATAAAACTTCCTGTTCATCAACCTTGAATTAATCAATCTCTGTTTGTCAACATAAATAGAATGGTTTAAAAAGAATTATAGGTTGTGGTCACAATTTGTCTGGGCTAGTGGGTTTTTTTTTTTATTTCAGCCATGAACATTTTCACAAAATGCTCCTTCTCCTGGAATATATGAAAAGACTAGTCTCCAAGAGTCAGAAGCTGTTTGCTCAAGAATCTAGGATATCATCAGTCTTTCTTCCTGGAAGTTGGAAGAAGCTGTTCTGGCAGGCTATGAGTTGAACATTTATGTATCCATTAAAATATAGCAATTGTTCCCAAGTAACTCCTGGGACAAGGTGTTATTCTGAGTGTTTCAGAACCAATAGATCTCAGGAAAATGCAGTTCTTGGATTGACAAGTTTACAGTAATGGTTACTGGAGGAGGTGTACAGGTCAATGGTTTGTTTTTTGTGATGCAAGTTAAAATATATGCTATGGACACTCAACAAAAAATGTTCCCATATGTTGAAAGGATAACAGCAACAACAAAAAAAAACATAGTAGGAAATGAGAGTTGAGAAACACAGGGGATTTCGTTTGACACAGGCATGCCTGCTCTACAATATTCCTGAAACAAGAGCCTGACAGTGTGTACAGTGAAGTGATATTTGAATTGTTTTCAGAATCTCCTAAAAGACTTTCAGATTAATCTGGGTCATGAGTACAGAGGCTAAGCTTAAAAAAATGAGTGTAGATGTTCACTTAGATTTCCATGGAGCTGAAGTCTATTTCTCTCGCTGTATTACAACATGATACTCTGCCTTCTGCTTGACTTTAGCTGAGATTAAGAAATCTCATAGCTTTCTAGACCCAAGAAAGATGAACTCAGAACTTACAATGGCTTCTTCTGTAGAAGGGACAGTCATTTGGGGGTTCTTTTAAGCTGATGATCCCATTGTTTAGTTTGTCATTTGTTTGTTTGCATTTCTTTGTTTGTTTTCAGGTAGGATCTTGAAATGTAGCCTAGATTCAGGTTTGACTACAATCCACAACCCACCTGAATCATCCTCTAGATTGCCAGTGTGTATGCAGTAATGCACCCGGCTGTGATGCAGCTGTGTTTCATTCATTCATTCATTCATTCATTCATTCATTCACTCACTCACTAATTATGTGTGATATATAATGTTTGTGTGGCACATGCACATGAGCATGTGGGTACAGACTTCTGTGCACATGCATGTGGAGAGCAGACAGAACAACAGTTGCTTTCCATGATTGCTATCCACTTTATTGCCCCCGGGAAGACTCTTACTGAACTGGAATCTTGCTGTTCAGGCTATTCTGGTCTGTCAAGAAGCTCCTGAAATCTACTGCCTCTCTCTCCAGTGTTGGAGCTCCAGGAATGTGTAGCTATGCCGGACATTTTGGATGGGTGCTGGGGATTCAAGCCCAGGTCCTTGTGCTTTTATAGCAAGTGCTCTTCCCACGGAGTCATCTCCTACGACCCTGATTTGTTTTATTTTATTTTCATAGTATGGGTCTTGGAACATATTCTGAGAGTTTGGTTTCCTTCATATCTTCTTAAATGTACTCTTTTATTTTTATGTGGCAGATCTTGCCAGAAAGTCTTGCAGGGTGCTGCTGGTAGTAAAAAAAAAATCACCTATCTGATCATGAATGAGAGCCTTGGGCAGTAGCTTGCTTGGGGCCATTCTGACCTTGACTTTGACTCCTAAACCCCAAAGAAGATTCATGACAGATGATACCCTTAGGCAAATGCAGAAAGATGTATGGTTTGTAGCTGGATCTTGTCTCTATACACTCAGAATGAATGAGCTAGTAATCTAGAAGAACTCCTTTGGGCAACCTGGCAACCTTAGCCTGCCCTGAGCTGTCTATAGGGCATCTTAAACATCTTTGAGAGTTCATGCTAAGCCAGAAAGTTAATGGTGTAAGAATTTTGTGTGTGATAACCCAAATTTTAGAACCCAGTCTTCCTGGGGCACATTAGCTATCCATGTGGATGCTAATTCACATACATTCCTACCCAATACCCATTAATATGTTCAAATAATATCATTTCACTTTAATAAAATGCCCTAATTTAATCCTCAGGAACATGGTGTGAAAGTGCTGTATTTTCTCCATTTTATTGATGCAGAAAATGGAGTTCAAAGCACCTGTAGGACCTATCTAACACCTCCTCCTTAGCAAGTTATACTACTACATCAATAATTTGCTGTACTATTAAGTTGATAGCCCTGTAGGCACAAGTCCTGGTATTGGCTCTGCCATATTGGTACAAAGTTCCAAAATGATGTCTTTCTATTAGATGTCTGTGATAATCAGAACCCGTGTTTAACTCCCTGAGTCTTACAGCATGAATAAGCTTGACTTTTGGTTGGAGTGGTACTGAGCCGAGGGAGGTGAGGAAGCCTCCGTTGATATGTCACTCAGTCTCATAGCCAGGAGACTGCTGTGGTTCAGCTGCCATATTCACTTCTCTCTGAATTTGGAACAGTTCTCAAATAGGAGGGGCACAGACCCTAACATAATTACCACTTGCTTCCCTCTGGGCCTGTTTCTTCCTCTTCTACACCTACTCACAAGCCTCCTGCTCTGTGTGAGAGCTGTGGTAGGAGCTTTGGCAGTACTAATTGTTATCTCTAGGCTCCAGAGATCATGAAAACAAGACAACAAAATTCTTCTTATTCAAGGATATTGCATCTTTAAGTTACAGAGAAAAGCCAATTAGACAATTAGAAACTCAGAAACTCCAACAAACCAACCTATTCATTTTTTTCCTGCAGTAAAATTCCTGGAATTGCGTTTAGCATGGCTTAGAAGATGCATGTTCAAATTCCAGTATCTGCTATATATTTCTGTGAGGCTCAGTTTCATCCTTCGTAAAATAAGGATAATAAAGGATAATAATACTTGGTCCTGATTCATAGTGTACTTGTAAGGATTGAATGAAATAACTGATATAGTATGTTACATATTTTTACAATGAACATTCAATCACAGAATTTGAAATAAAGCAATTGCTTCTACCAAGGGCAGATGTTATGAATAGACTGTTACTAATCCTACACTTCACAGCAGCAATAGCCCTTTAAGATCCAGCACCAGGCCACATGTGACTCACCAGTAAGACAGAATAATACCTATGTGGTTTTAGTTGAAAAAAATCAGAGCTCTGCAGAAAGGATTAGCTCCTGCAGCACACAGTGACTCTGGTCATGGTAACTTGAAGTAGTAATAATGCCTGGTTTTTCAAATTGCCAGGTGTGTATAGATATTTTAGAGCATAGATTGCTAGAACTGAAGGTTTGTCATATAGGTCTTGGTTCACCTTTTATAGAAAGAAAAGCTTAAACATCCACAGAAAGGACATTTCCTGCCTTCAAAGTGATACAAATAATGAATGATAAAAATGAGATTACAACTAAGATCTCTTAAGTGAAAGCAACTTCCTCATTTGACATGCTCATTGGATGACATGTATGTGTCTGTCTATCTATCTATCTATCTATCTATCTATCTATCTATCTATCTATCTATCATCTATCTACCTACCCATCCTTCCGTCTGTCTGTCTGTCTGTCTATCATCTACCTACCTATGAATATGAAGATCAAGAACATCCATACTTCCATTCCACAGACATGCTGTTTGTTGGTATTTTGGGCAATGGTTTCCTTTCTGTACTCTCTGTATGCACTTTATTCTGCCTACCAGAGAAAATATTTCAAACCTAAGTCTCTGATGACCCCTTTAGTGTTTCTGCTAGCATACCAGCATGACTTTCTAATCAGCTTTTGACATTTGACATTTGATAAATATTTAGGTTTCAAATTCTACAAAGGAAAGATTCCAATGAGCTCCTAAACATACATAACTCATTAATAAGATGAATTTCATAATGAAATCACAATATAGTTCACCATGATGCCGGAAATCAGAGAACCAAACACAACCCCATCCTTAGCCTCTAGAAGCATGCTCAGTGGTGTGCCCTCTATCCAAATATAGCCTTCAGGTTCATGCTCATCCAAGCACAGGGATGGGGCAGCAAATGGAAAGGCCACACGATCTACTTCCTACACTCAGTTCTTTTGGTGTCAGAAATGCAGAGCCTAGACACTAGGTATTTTGAATCATCTTCTTTCTATTCTCCCTCACAGGGCTGAATTACTTCAACTCCAGCTGCAGCCTGCATTTCTAACTCCCTGTTCTCTTTCCAGCCCACAGTCTTATTAGCAGTTTGTGTCAGCTTTGTTTATTAGTGAGAAGGGAAGGGGTGCTTGCAGAGAAGTGCCTGAGGTAGGTCAAAATGTCCTTCTGTTAGAGTCTATCTTAATGGAGGATGTGCTGTACTATCCTGGGAAGTGGGGAGAGCTGGGGAAACTCCCTATCCTCATTCCCTTAGCTAAAACGAGCTAAGTTGTTTCCATCGAGGCTCATCATGTGCTTTACTGACTGGCCAGTATTCCTTGGGGAAGAAGGAACTAACTCTACTGCTGTATCCAACTTGACTGCTAAATAAATGAAATGGAGAGCTAAGCAGCCCCTTTGTTACATAGCACCTCAGTGAGGCAGGTGTCTATTTTTAGAAGAGAAGGAGCATGGAAAAGGTAAGGGTTTATTCTTCAGGGATGGGCAGGTAGAATAATGATCTGCCAAACTTTAACATTCAAGATTTTTTAGCTAGGCTGCAAATGAGACTTTTGACTGCCTTGGCACAATGCTGTCAGTGTAATTGCACATCCCTGGGCAACCAGCACATGAACACCGGGCAAAGGAGACATATGACTTGTGCACATTCTACGTGTTTTATATGTAGCCTAACGTTATCAGCATCCCTTCAAAGGTTAATTTCTTTGTGGGAACTCCCAGGCACTGTTAGCATGCTGGCTGGGAAAATCTATTAGGCTGTGTTTTCATCCTGATCCCACACCTGGTAGAATTCGTTGTCAGAGCAGCCACATCATTGTCTTATATTTATGAAAATACAAGTTTCCATTGTGTGTTTGTATTATAATTAGCCAACATAAGTTCTGATATTCTTTTTAGAGGACACCTACATTTGAATGAGAGACTATGTATCTATGACAGGCTCAGGCGATCACTGCTTTCTTTCAAAAACAACAGGCTCTGGTACTTTCTAATCTTTTCAATGTCCCCTTTCTCCAAGAATCTCAGACTGTAAAATATGTCTATTCTACACAACCAAGTTGGACCTAGCTAGGTCCCTTCTCAGTGTTGAAATGCCTACCAATCTTCCTGAGCCATTCTTCTCTGTTTCTGTTTAGATGGGTCATAATTATACTTACATCTTTTACAAATCACAGAGATCTTGAAGTTCTCTTCAATAATTTGTACTGAAGCACAGCTAATGAATAAATCACCAACAGACATATAGGATCCTGTCACTTCAATTTTTCTCATGTGACGAAAAAAGTACAGATTTTTTTCTTTTACTGGATCTTAATTCCAAATATATTTTATCAGTTTACTGAGTCTTACTACTGAATATATTCTATCAATTTCAGTTATAAATTGTCAAGCAAGAAAAGTAGCCTGAGTTATTCATTCACATATCTCTTTGACCAAATACTTCAGGGGTTCTCACACTATTTGCATAATTTTAGCATCTAAGAGCCAGAAGCAGAGGCATTTTGAGTTTTCGTACAACTTGGACTACTTAGCAAGATCCTGTCTTGAGAAAAGGGCTAGGGGTGTGCTCAGTGGTAAAATGCTTGCCTAGAGGATGAAAGGCACTAGCTTAGCCTCTAGCACCACTAAAACAACAACCACTTAAGAGGGCATATGCAAATAACCAATTTCCGGGACCCACTATAGACCTTCCTAATCAAAATGGTAGAAGTTAGTGTGTACCCAAGAGTGGAGACCACAGAATAATCTAATTTCCACTGTGTTCCAAAAAACCTCATTTACATTAGTTACATTCTGTCCTTGCCAGAAATACCAATGCAATTTCAACTATATTTCATTCAGAGGTCCCAATTCCAGAGACCAAAATATTAAGTCATATCTTCTTGGAAATTACAAAAGGCCTTTTGGAAATCTTTGAGTTTCTTCTGCATACTCACACTTAAAGTATTCCAAAACAAGCCAATGTATTTTTGATCTACTAGGTTGAAGTTTAACAGATTCTTATTTGAAAGCAGCCATGATTGTGATTCAGCCCTGGCCCCACTTGACAGGCGCCTTTCTGTCTTAAGAAAACAAAGATATGAACTCAAACTGAAACTAAGTTATTTTAAGTACTCAAGTTAAAAAAAAATCACTCTCATTCTCAGTCTGAGCTGCAAAGAGGCTGAGATACAATAGAAGCCTCTAAGCAACATTTTAGATAGTCCTGGGTTCTGAGTAGCACCCTGTTAAACAGCTGTGGACTTGACTACACCTGAGTAGCACCCTGTTAAACAGCTGTGGACTTGACTACACTGGGAGAAATCACTTCCCTGGACCAGATTGACTGCATTGTAGATGATGGGGTATAGTTTTATTGATTCCTACTTGTTTTGCTGTTTTAAATTTTTATAGACTTGTCAGATTTCTGTCTTCTTTTCTACAGTAACATTTTCCAGCAGTATATCAGCCTTAAAATTTGACTGCTTGTGTATTTTGTAATAGAAATTTGGAGAGAACTGATTTTTATTGTCCTCCTAGAAGTAGTATATAAGGGACAGTCATTAAGTGTGTCCCTTGATGAATGACAGTATCTGCTAATCAATGTTTTTGTTTTGTCAAGCAGCTTTCAAATGTGAAGCTCCTATGGGCTAGTTTTCTGAAAAACATATCTTTTCCCTCCTTGTCACTCTTTTTACTGTATCCGGAAACAATAGTGAGTCTAGGCATCTCTGAAATTGATCTTTATTTAAATGTTTTTTAAAAGATAAAGCATAATAAAAATTGACCCCATTTCTCTGTAAATTCAATATTAATCATCAGGTACTGCTCTTTCCCATGTAAAACTCATAACATTCTTGTCAGTTGATTATTTCTTGATATTTAATTAAGTCTGTCTCAGAAAGTAAGAGTCTTTAGTTGAATATTCCAGTGGACCACTCACAGTGACTTAGAAATGATTTGATTGTGTTATTTTGATATTTAGCTTATGTTGTATATAATTCTATTTTTTCTCTCAGTATAGAGCATATTAACAAATATGTCCAGAATTCCTTCATAGATATAAAAAATTCACTCAGGAAACATATTTTTGTTATTTATTTCTAAACAGATATTTCTTATGCATGGTTTCAACTGATATACTGTTTCTCTTTTTTCTCTTTGTGGTGCCTACATAAATGAACACAAATACACATATACACATAAATAAATAAATAAGTAAATAAGTAAATAAATAAATGTAATTTCAAAGAAAGTTTTCAAAAGAATCTTTATGAACCAGGTGTGGTAGCTCACTCTTAGATTTCTAGCACTTGGGAGCCTGAGCTAAGTGTGAAATCCTGTCTCAAAAGAAAGATGCCATGTTTATCCAGGTATAGTATGACCATCCAACTAACCACTTCTACCATGTGTCTTCCGTGAGCATTGTAACAGATATTTGACATCATCAACTCTGCAGCTCAGAAGTCTGAGTTCAGAAAATAGATTTTAGCACCCCCCCCATGGAACACTCACAACCAAGAACAAAACTCTTCTTCATGTGTTTTTGCTGGTTTTCCTTAAAATCTTGCTTCACAAATCTAAAATTATTCAGTTTCTCTACTTTCTCCCCAAGAATTTTGGGGAACATTGAATGCATGAAATCTGACTCCTCAATTAACACACATAGAATCAATCCTTAGATCGATGTGTTCACTTCCATCCTATTGTCACACATTCTACATTAACTATTCCTTTCTTTCTCGCCTCCAATTAGGTAATTCTTTAGGTTGATTGTTCCCTTCTTCACTTTCCAAGCTCTCATACACCCTACACTTTTCATCTGAATTTAGTTGCCTTCTACTCAAACTATAGTATATAACTTTTGTTAAAGTTCTCTACACTGTTACCTCTTTCAGCATGATAACTTTCAGAAAACTACTCCATTTAGTTCAGATAAGAAGTCAGTTACATTAATCTGTCCCCATAAACAATCGTGTTTTTCTTCATTTCCTTGAAATACTTTATTCTTTACACTCCTACAGTTTTATTATAATGAGTCCAGGCATGCATTTGTTTTTGTTTATCTTTCCAGGAACTTGACAATGTTTATTAAATCTCAAGATTTGTCTTTTTCTTAATCCTTGGAAAATATTCTCATTGTATCTTTGAAGGTTTTAATGCATCCATTCAACTTGTAAAATCTCTGTTCAAAAAAAAAATCCTGTTAGGCTTTGGTTTGAGTTTTCATGACTATGAACCTTATTTTTATAATTCCCATATGTGTACCTGTCTGTACTGCCATACTGCCGTCTGTTTATTTATTCTCAGAAATCTTCCAGTTTACTGATTCTTCAGATTTGCATGGATTCAAAATAACAAGAAGCTTTAATAATTCAATTTCCTTGAATTGAATCTTCTAACTAACTGGAAATTCACTTGGAGAATGGAATTCAGTCATTATGTCACCATGGTGTTGTGATAGAAAGAGCCTTTGATATTCTTCCTGATACTAAGTGCCTCATAAAAATTGAAAGAATGATTGAACCCATTCCCTTGTATAACAGTCAAGTGAAGAAATGTATATAAATTTTATGTTTATAAAAACAAACCTGATCCTTTACTTTATGGAGCTACTTATGTAAAATACAGTAGCTGCCTGAGGAAGGGACCAGGGTCACAGGAGGATTTGCAAGGGCATGGCTATAGCAGCATGTTTTAAAAGATTATTGTGAGTTTCTTAGGAGACTGAAGTATGGGAGATGTAAGGGAAACACTGTGTTTCCATAAGCTCAGAAATTCACAAGCGCCTCATCTGCGCACCCTAGTGCCTCCCAAAGGCAGGTCAGCTGTGTTCTTGGCACAATGAGATCACCAGTCTTCTGTGCATGTTTTCTGGTGACAGGACATGAAGAGGTACTGGGAAGCCTGAAGGTCCCTGCAAAAAGCCCTGCCCTCTATATTGTAATCAAATCAATGCATGTCAGTCCAGTGCTAAATACTAAAAATGGGGCAGGAGGTGGAGTCATCATTTTATTGGAATACAAACTGGTCTAGCATGCCTCTCTTCACATATTGATTTTTTGATAGAAAGCATGCTGTGTAAACCACAGTGTCCAAGATAGACTTTGTATCTGCTCATATCTTAGAGGCTGTGTGTGGTAAGACATTTGAATTTTGTTCTTAGTGATCTAGGAAATTGCACAATTTTGGGCATAGGTAATCCAATAGAGTTCAGTTTTAAAGGGCTACTCTGGTGATTGTGCTAAGTGGAAAAGGATGAGGAGGAAAAAATCCAAATGGAAAGTCAAACTGGAGGTCCAGCACAGGAGTTGTAGTAGCTTGGACAGGTAAAGGTGGTGAGTGTGCATTATTATTCATAGTAGTAGAATTTGGGACTAAATTTGGAAGCACACAGAAGCTGCAGATGGAGTCTAGTCATTCAACATATGGAGAAAAGAAAACAATCAGCTGTATCCCTAGGTGTTCTTTTCTTGGGGATGGGGAGAGAAGCAGAAGGAACAGACGGGAAGGAACGAGGATCAAGAGGTGGAGTTTCGACATGCAGTATTATTTACTTTTCTGTTGATGTGATAGGACACCAGGGCAAGACAACTTGTAGGAAAAAAGAGTTTATTTGAGTTTAAAGTTCCAGAGAGATGAGATTCTATCGTGGCTGAGAATCATGGGAGCAGGCAACAGGCATGGTGACAGGAAAACAGCGAGCTCACATTTTAAACCACAAGCAGGAAGCAGAGACTGAAGTGGGAATGGCACATAGTTCCTCCAGCAACTTCACACTTCCTAAACCTACCCAAGCAATGCCACCAACTGGAGACCAAATATTGAAACATCTGAGCCTATAGGTGATATTCTCATTCAAACCACCACACCTGCCAAGGGATAGAGGTCAAGCATATGGGAATATTGTGTACGGACTGGTTGTTAAGAAGTTTGGACCTAGTCCTATATGCAAGCTTGAGTTAGTGGAGATTTGAACATTGGTATGTAGAGTGATCTGCATGTGGCATTTAGAATACAGTTTAGTTTACACTGGCAGCACCCCCCCTCAATTAGATAGATGTATAGGGAATGTGGTGTTAATTCAAATGTATTCTCAATGAATAAAAAGTACTTCATGACATTCCAGGCTTTTACCATTTACATTTATGTTCTTATTCCATTCTCCCATTTTCTCTATTTAAAATGTATATGATTCTGTGATCATAAACCCAGGATATATTAAAATATGCTCACCCACATGTGGACATTTACACATTCATATGTACAATCAAGTAAGAAATTCACTTACGGATCTGTCCCATTTTCCTGGTTCATACTTCTAAATTATAGACAGTTTTCTGTGAGAAGAATGTACCAGCTACTTTTGGATAAATGTACTCCATGGAAGTTTCTTTGGTGATATCCAAGTATTAGTAGGCCAATTCATTTTTGTCCTAGCTTATTATGTTTGCCATTTAAAAATTTCTTTCTCACTGTGGCTGCTTTATAGCTTGAGATTCAGAAGGTTTTTCTAAGTATATATCTCAGTTTTTTTGAAATCTCCCCAGGATTTCAAGTCACTTTCCCTTGACAGTCACTTTCCCCCAACTGAGAGAATCTACATGATGTCACTGGTTTGTATGCTAAAGAAAGAGATGATACCAGGCGGTGGCGGTGCACGCCTTTAATCCCAGCACTTAGGAGGCAGAGCCAGGCGGATCTTTGTGAGTTTGAAGCTAGCCTGGTCTACAGAATGAGATCCAGGAAAGGTGCAAAACTACACAGAGAAACCCTGTCTCAAAAAACCAAAAAAAAAAAAAAAAGGAAAGAAAAGAAAAGAAAAAAAGAAGGAGATGATAAGATGACCTTCCAGAGCCTTTGAAGGATACTCCGTGGGATGTGTGTGTGTGTAGGGAGAACTTGAGGAGGGAACTCTGATGCAAAAAGCAGTGACATTGTAATCTGCTTAAGAATAGCGACACTGGAAATTATATTTAAACATAGGGTTCTATGTCCTCATGTTTCTCCTACTCATATATATCAACTGTAGTCTATAGTCGGTAAATGCTCAGTTTTTGTAAACTCTGATAACACCCCACTCCCATGTGTCTGCTTTTAATTTACCTCATCTATATCCTTCTAATATTCAAGATACAGAAACAACCAACTTAATTTTGAATAAAGAACTAAATAAAGATTAAAGAACCCAAGACAACAAGACAGAGTGTTGACCCCAAATTTCATATCTGTCAACCCAACAGGTGGAATTGGAGCAAAGGGGAGGCTAGTCCCACCAGCAGAGAAATAAATGCTAAAATGAACTTTCCTCAAGGAGAGCAATGCCTGCACCAGTTTTAATGCGATCACCTCCTTCTGAGCCCTTATGTTGAAGCTTAAGAGAGAGAATAGGAGAGAAGAAAGGGGGTGACAATAAACACTCACCTAGTCTTCCCCTCACACAGATAGAGTAGCAAACACAAGTTGCAGATTCTCTCCTTTTCATCTATGAAATTGTTGTGCTATCTTATGAAAATGTTAAGAGAAATGATTTCATCCATTGCTGCTTACAAATCTCCCCTTCTTCAGAAGACCTGAAGTGTTTAATCAACTCGTGGTATTTTCTGAATCATCCATAATAAAAGAATCTAGGGATGCTTCCACATAGTGAGGAAACAGGGTTTTAGCTGTACTGACTAAAACATTCCCTATGTTTCTCCCTCAAGACGTAAAGTGGGTGCTGAGCCTGTCACAGTTCTTCAGTGGCTGAGAAGAAGGAAACCATCTACACCTACCATGTACTCAGTAGCATTCCTGGGTTGGTCCCTAGTAGATTTATACCAATGTTCTTCTCTTCTCTTTGACCTTGTGCTAGTTGCTGATGACAAATAGGTGAATCATAGAGGTGGTACTTGCCCTCAAATAACTTACAGCATTTAGACAGTTAGCTAGTAGGTGTGCACCATACATATATTCCCCTGCTTGCCTTTTGCTTATTTCCATCTCTTCTAGGGGATCTCTCTGTGTCTTGTTATTGCTAATGGAGGGAGGGTATTTAAACAAAAGAGAAAATATGCCTCTTGTTGAATGAGAGAGACGTGCTTGTCCCCTGACATTTGTTTAGGCAAGTGCAATTTTATTTCAGAGGTGTATCAGAGGTATATCTGAGCTTTGTTTACATGGTATGATTCATCAGCAGTGCGTCTGAAATCCTGACTGGGATACCCTTATCTGCCAAGGGTTTGGAAAGGTCCTCATCTAGGCAAAAGAAAGACAGGGACTATGGGTCATTTGTCACAGAGGGAATATTCCTATAATGCTAAATCTAGTGCTCTGATACTGAAATGTATTTTCACGACAAATTGCCATGGCTGATCTTATGACATGGTGTGAGAGCTGATACCCAACATCAGTAGTTTGGTATAGCTAGACAGGGAACTCTTAGGGCCCAAGTCTCCTTAATGAGCAAGTGTTTCCATCCTCAGGTGGCCCCCTCAAAGTCTCCTAACCTCTGGACATTATATATAGTGGTGGAACAACAAAGATGTAACAGTTGTACAACATCTGTAGTAACCCCCTGTTGCTCTATTTCACTGGTGACTTTCTTTTGCACATTTCCAGTAACTTGGCCCAATGTCATGTGGCTGGAGGGCCTGCTCTCACATTGTCCACTGCAGTTATTGATCACTAGAGTATGAACAAGTCTTAGCCTTGAGATCTATGTGCATTAGCCAACCAAGGCAGACTGGAACACCCTCCTGGGACCTCACATGGGATTATGGGTATAAATACTCACTGTCAGCCATATTATCACTTTAGTCTAATGTCCACAGATGCTGCTACAGCAGCAGGCGGTATCCTAGCAAATAAGGGTAAATAGAATACCATCAAGAAACTGATATCAGAGGAAGATCTGGAAAGGCATGCCAGACAGGGCAAATAAAATGTAAAAGTACCAACTGTGGAACAGCAGTTGATTTAGCAAAGTTAGGCATCCTAGTTACATTCCTGATGTTACATAGCTGATGAATAGCCAGGTCAATCCACTTATGCGTCTGTTTAACTCCTAAGTCTCTGTTTTTGTCCAAATTCAACCTGATGAAGGCAAAACTAAGGAATTTGAATATATCTTGTTAAGAAGTAGGAAGCCATTTAAAGTTTATGGAGGAAGCTTATTTGGTGAAAGCAGTATTTTAGGAAGATTGATTTGGGGACCATTTGCAGGCTGGTCAACAAAATGAGAGGCTAGAAATAGAGAATACTTGGGGCATACTGTGAAAGTATAGGTATAAATGATTTAAAACTCATTGCTGTATGCTTAGACATTGGTATTTAATTCTCCTACCATAACATCTATGATGTATGTATCTTTAACTGACATAATAATTATATATTTATGTGCTCTAAAATGGTGTTTTGATATATGTATACATCATGACATGATTAATGATCAAGCTCATTAACACAGCTCTCATTTCACATACTTCTTTTTGTGATGAGAAGATTTGAAACTTATTTTCTTAGTTATTTTAAATATAAAATATATCATTGACCATAGCCACAACATTGTACAGTAGAACGCTCTCTGTGTTCTACAGTGGTCCACCTGAATCACTGTGGACTGTCCTTGTCATCTCTCCTGGATGACTTCTGGGAACACTGCTATTTCCTCCTACTTCTATGTTTGATGATTTTAGATTCTCTATACAAGTGAGATCATTAAGTATTTATCTTCCTGTAGTTCACTTATTTTGCATGGCAGAATGTTCTCCAAGTTCATCGGTGTTGTGGTCACAAATGTTAAGGTTTCCTTGTTTTTAAAGGGTGAATCATATTCTAGTGTTTATATGCACCACAGATTATTTATTCATCTGTTAATAAAATATAGGTTGATAATATAGGTTGATTCAATGTCTTGACTGTTGTAAGTCACATTACAGTAAACACAGGTGTATAAATAGCTCAATATATAAATTTTGATTGCTTTGTATATGTACCTATAATGAGATTACCGGCTTATATGATAGTTCTAGCTTTAATTTTATGATGAGTCTCCATACTCTTTTCTATAATAGCTGTACTAGTTCATGTTCCTACAAATTGTGTATAATAAAGATTTCCTTTTTATCCACATCTGTGCCATCACTATGCTCTTATATTTTTGATAATAGCCATGACAAGTGTCCAGTGATGCCTCATTGTGGCTTTGATTTGCTTGTGTTTGGTGATGACTAGATTGTTTTAATATACTCTATTGAAAAATAAAACAAATTAAGGGAGGAAAGAGTTTACTTTGCCTGCAGGTTACGTTCTATTATCTCAGGCAGCTAAGTCAAGGAATGATGCAGACACCATGGAGTTATGTCGCTTACTGGTTTGCTCCTCCTGGCTTGTTCAGCTCCTTTTCTTATACAGCCCAGACCCACCTGCCCAAGGAATAGCACTGCCCACAGTGAGTTAAGCTCTCCTATATTAATTGAGAAATATTTAGGCTCTCCTATATTAATTAAGACATGCCCACAGGTTATGGGAGCAATTTTTCAGTTGAGCTACACAGTTCCTAGGTCATTCTAGTCTATGTCAAGTTGACAACTGAGTAATACACTGAATTTGGCCAACTTCTGCTATGTTTGTTGTCCACTTGTATATCTTCTTTGAAAACATTTGTTCATGTAATTTATCTATTTTATTTGAATTTTTTGGGCTTGAGTTCTATGAGTTCCTTGAATGTTTTATACATTGAGTTCTCATTATATATGAGTATCTTCACTCCCACACATAAATAAATGTGAACTACTAAACAATGACTGATGTTAATCTATTGTAGAAATCACTACACAACACATATTAAATCATCAAATTGTTCCTTATATATGTTCAAATTTATTTGCCAATTATACTTTAATAAAGATAATAAATTGAAAAATAAGAGAGGCCAAAGAGAAGTCTCAAATGTATGTACAGAACCAAACTATATATGTCTTCCTAGTGCAAGAGTGCAAATATGGACATATTGGGGCCATTTCAAGGGCAAGATAGAAACTACAGCCTTGGGAATTCAGGGTGTGGAGACGTGGAAGAAAGAACAAAGTGTTATTACTTCCTTTTTCTTGCTTACAAGGGGTCATGTGGCAGTAAAGGGTACATGTAAAAGCCCTGGAGACAGGGACTCATGAATTGTTCCTGCCAGCAGCCAACATGAATGAATGCTCTGGTGGTGTTGCTGTTGCCCAGAGAATTGTATTGAGTTCTTATTGCTCTGTGGTCTAGTCTCTGGAACTCAAAATGATTTTGTCGTTTCCTAGAGGCTGTATCATTTGACTCAGGCTATCCATCAGAGGATAGATATGCCAAAGCAGTTGAATAAGTGGTGGGAACAGTAGTGACACCTGTTTTGCCCTAACTACTGTATGATTTGGTCCTGTATGCTCACTTTCACAGCAAAGGGAGCTTTATTTTGTTTGGTTTGTTTTGTGTTTTGTTTTGTTTGGTTTTTTTTTTTTGTGTGTGTGTGTGTGTGTGTGTGTGTGTGTGTGTGTGTGTGTGTGTTTTGAGCAATGCGGTCCTTGGATGTCATTGTTATCTAGGTTCATTAGTGTCTAATTCAGGACTACTATTACTGTGATGAAACACGATGACCAAAAGTAACTTGGGGAAGAAAGGTTTTATTGGGCTTATACTTCCACATTGTATTCCATCACTGAAGTAAGTCAGAACAGGAACTCAAACAGGGCAGGATCCTGGAGGCAGAAGCTGATGCAGAGGCCATGGAGGAGTGTTGCTTACTGGCTTGATCCTTGTGGCTTTGTTCAGCCTGCTTTCTTATAAAACCCAGGACCACCAGCCCAGGAATGGCACCACCCACACTGGGCTGGGACCTCCCTACAGGCTTGCCTACAGCCTGATCTTATGGAAGCATTGTCTTAATTGAGGCTCCCTTAAACCAGTGACTCTAGCTTGTGTCAACTTGACATTAAACTAGTTAGCATGTATATTATCAAGTAACTCTCAGTTAGCTTTATATTACCAGAACTAAACCTGAGATAGTTAGCTTATAGGAAGAAATGGCTTAGTTTCGCCTATGGTTTTAGAGTTTTCATTTCGTGGTCTCTTGGACCGTTTGATCTGAGCTGACAGCATGCCATTGGGAGAAGCCCTGCTTAACTCATGATAAAGAAGTGACAGTAAGAGGCCAGGAGTCCACAGTCTCCCGTGAGGTTATGGCCTCAAGAACCTAATCTTTCCACTAGGTTAAACCTCTTAAAGCTTCCACCACTTCCCAATAGTGCCTATCCAGCAACCAAGCCTTTAACAGATGTGTTCAGGGAAGACATCCTCATTGCCTTTTCACTGCCAGGGTGGAAAAGAAAGATAGCTCAGAGAACATGGAAATTCACAGTGTGTTTTTACACATAGAGAGCCCTTTGGCTACCCAAATCTGCCCAGTGTATGCTGCATTATCTTGTTCTACCTATCTTTACTTGTATGTGAGGGGATTCAAAGAATGCATACTCCATATATGTTAGCCTCAATGTCATAAACTACCTAGTTACCTAAAACCACAGACAGCTTTGACATAGGAATGTTCTTTTGTTTTGTTTTGTTTCATGAGACAGAATGTTGCTACTTAACCCTGACTATCCTACTATTCACCATGTTACCAGCCTGGTGTGAAATCATAGAAACCCTTCTACAGAAACCTCCAAAGTGTTGGGATTATATCCATGTGCTACCACTCCTTACTAAGATTATAGTTTTGATAAAGAATATAGCAAGGTTTCTCATTATCTGCTAAACATATAAATTGCCATTGTTATATGTATAAACTCAATTTTTAAATTTCCCTTTGAGATTATAATATATTTACCACATTTCTCCTTTCTTTTCCCTCCCTCAAAACCCTCCATCACTACCTGGTCTTCAAATTCACAGCCTCTTTTTTCACTAATTATTATTGTGTGCATTATGTATATGTTATATTTCTGAATATAATATTTTCAGTCTGTATAATATTACTTGCATATAAGTTTTCAGGACTGACTGACTGACACTGGACAACCAATTGGTGTGCTCTTTTCTGGGTAAGACCACATCTCCTGCTCTTGGCTTTTCTCAGTTGCCGATAGTTCTTTGTGTAGTGTTGAGGCCTTATGGGCTTTTCCCCATCCACGTCGACATGTCCATTGTGTCATCCTTGCTCAGGTCACATTTGGGCAGTCATGTTGCTAAGATGTTATGGGTATAGCTTCTGATATTTTTATTCAAATGTGTTCAGATAATATATGGAGTAGATGAGGTCAAAAGAGACAGACATGGGCTGTTCATTCATTTATCTGTCTGCTGTACTTTCTACTAGTTGATGTGTGTGTCAAGTGCCTTCATCTTCAATGAGGGGTAACAAATAGGCTAGGGGTCATCAGGCAGCAAATGTGGTGGTGGCTTCACCATAAACGAGACACTGAGTCACAGGCATGTACCACACCAGGTGAGTGTATCTCAAGAGCCTAGGTACTAGACAGATGTTCTCTAACTATATAAGCCAATGGGACCCCCAGCTGTCTTTAGGTGCATTGGTCAAAATTCTGGGAGTGCTTAGAATTATTATACTGATTAAAAGAAATTATTAACATGTTATGGGATGATACCAGAGTTGTAAAATTCGCTGCATTCAGCGGGATTGTTCACCCATCAAGGAATTATCTAAGCCAAATACAAAAGCGTCACTATGCAGAAACACTGGGAAGGAAACTCTCTATGGAATTCCAAGGATTATCAAAAGGCTGTATGAAACAGTTAAAGTGTTACAGCTTTGCAAACTGGTGTCTGCATCACCAGTATCAAAATTACTGGGTTGCTTATATAAAAATTTATTTTTCTTCCACACATGCTCTCTCATGGATAAAGGAACCTACATTTTATAAGCATGCTAAATGATTGTTATGTGCACTAAAAATAAAAACCATTGGGCTTCTCACTGGACACTTAAAAGATATGTTTAAACATAAATATTTTAAATAACAAGGCGGAATATAAGGAGATCTTATTTCTTTTCTGAAAATACTAAAAAATTTAAAAATATGGTCTCAGTTTTTGAGTTAGTATGCAAATTATAATCTCTGCATAACCAATAAATTTATGAGATATTCAGTTTCTATCTATAGTAAATCAAAGAAATCCATATTGATAAAATATTCGTTTTAATTGACTTATTTTTTGAAAATTTCTTTTGATCATGTTTACTCCCTTCTCCAACTACACACACACACACACACACACACACACACACACACACACACACACAAATTTATTATTCATATACAATTATTGCTGCCAGAATGCACAGAGATATAGAGCTGATAGAGGTTAATTTCTTGTATTTGTTTGTGTTTTAATAGTAACTATTGTTAAAGAGCATTAAATTTACTCCAACATTGAAGCATACTATGGTTGAAAGTGTTCATTCAAACAATATAGAGATCATGCAGACATGATATATCTAAAGTCCTTAAAAAATTTTTTAAAAAAAGGATGAACTAATAAAAAAAGTATGGTACAGATACTTGTAATTATATACCTAGAACACAAACTAAAATTTTCTTTGTCATTCTTTTGTCTGAAAATTTGATTTGCATGTCCGCTGCTGCTTTAAATACTGATGTTCAATATTAACATATTATGCAACTGCTTAAAATTTAGCTTGACCCTGTGTTTTATTAACACAGACAATGTGGACTGCCTTTTAAATAGCATAGGTAAAAAGATCAGAGAAAAAAAGTTTAACTCCAACTGTGTGGGAGGAAAAAACTCACAGTATCTTGGGAGAAGGTATAATAATGAAATTATTGCCAAGATATTAGTAGAGAATTAGACCTATTTGGTGGCTCTGTGTTTACTTGTTAGTGTGTTTGGAGTTTTTAATTTCAAGACTTTCCTGAGAGGACTTATCCAACCACAAAAATCAGAAAGAAGTTCACTGAAACATCTTTGGCAGAGAAGAGAGGTGGGAAAGATACAAAACATTTTTCAATTAAATTTCAGTAATTTGAGGCGGTGTGGAGAATCATAGATTATATTTAACTCATAACCAGACCTTTGTCTTCTTGCTCATATCAACATAGCATTATCAAAAAGGGAAATTTGTTCCTGCTAGTGCTCTGCTCTTTGATACACTGTAGTACTTGTCTCATATTATTCTGATGTGTAGCCTTAGCAAGGAGAGGGTGGTAGAATTGAGTAGCTGTTTGGGTGACAGCAATATGTTGGGGTTTCTTCATTTTAATTTATATTTCATGAATATCAAATAAACTGGGTGTGCCATATAGTTTGAACAAAGCCTCAAAAACTTTTAGAAATAGATGATTTTCTTTTGTTTCATTTTCCCCTGAATGCTCCATTTACATTCCAATCCACTCCCTTGAATTACTTATTGTTTGTAGTCTTCATAGATACTAAATTGAATCTCTGTGCTTGTATTATGAATACAATACACATACAGTAATATCCTCACGGGGTCATTTTGCCAGGAGTACTTGTTTTCCCCGTGAATAAGAAGCAGCTAAACTATTGTTAAATTCAAAATCACCCAAGGTCGTACTAATTCTATTTGGAGATTGAGCCTGGGAATGTGAGCAATCATTATAGAGTACATGCAAACATATTGATTATGACTGTATGTGGTACAACTTTACAGATTCCTAAAAAAACTAGAAAGAGTTGCTACAAGTTACCGGATTTTGTTCATCAGAGATTTAGGCTGATGATAATCTGCCATACAACATACTTGACTCAGTTCTTCAGATAAGGGGAGTTAAGTTCTAATTATTTGTGTAGGTGTGGTTACATTCTTGAAAATAATAATATGCTCATCTTACTCACATACCTCTTTGATTCTGCAATGTCACAGAGCTGATGAATAGAATTTGGTAGCTCCAACGCTGTTTTCATTTTTAAAAGAAAGAAAGAAATATCAACTCTAGGGATTAGTCAGAAAGGCCTGGAAGAAGTTTCTTCCAAATCAAATATGTGAAAATAAGAAACATCTATTCTACAGGAAATCAAATTTCCAGGCTAAGGGGCCCACATGGGAGACAACCTTCAGCACATATCTATCCCCTGGCCCTAGTGCAGAATTGATAACAGTCACTGGAATTCTTTTATGGGGAAGTAAAAGCAGAGTTCAGCTAAATCTGCTGAACCACTCTCATTGAATCCTTGGTATATCAGCTTTCTGAGAAGATGAAACTCTGGTATTTTGTTTTTCAATAATCCCCAAATCATTGCACTCACTTAAGTTGTCATTTCTAATACAAGTTCCTCCTTCTAAATATAATTATGAAAATGTGTGATAATCGGTTTGATTTGATTTTGAGACAAAGTCTCACTATGTAGACTTGGTTGGCCTGGAACCTCCTATGTTGACCAAGGTTGGCATCAAATTCATAGATATCCTGCCTCTGCCTCCAAAATTCCAGGATTAAAGACATGTGCTACCATACCCAACTCAATCATTTTAACCGTCACCAAGGCTTTTTGCCCTATGATCTCCTAGGATAGTCACACTGCTTTAAAATTTCTGCTCAGATCCATTGTATCCAGTCAGCAGGGAGGGAGTCAGAAGTTCTTCAGTCTTACGGTCATGTTCCCTGGATCTCAGCATGTTTTACAACACAAAACAATTTTGGTATATTAGTATGGTACCTTACATTTGTAGTAAGTGTTCAAATGGCAGTTCATGTCAATATTTGCAGCCAAACAAGTTCAATTCAGGCAGAACAATGCCACAAAATATGGTAGAGATTTCTGGAGTTTGAAATTTCTGAAGGCAGGAAAGTATAGTAGACCCTTTATCCTAATAATTATAAATATAAGTGAAAGAGGAAGACAAATGTCCTGCTGTGCCCTCTGCTTGGTTCACTGAACTATGGCTTTATTGGATGAGAGTGCTGAGACACATTCTTTGGACAGGCTAGAGGCAGGTTTATTATCCTCACTGCTATTTTTGAAGGAACATCTGGGCACCTAAGTTGGGCCTTACGCCAAGTGCCTAATTACAGGTTAGATAACTTACTCAGACATACTTACAGTTACTCACCTAGCAAGGCATTAAACAAGAGAGCCCTCAGGTAAAGCTTTGCTCTAAAGCCTACCTTTTTGTTCACACTCTACAGTGGCTGATGATTTTAAATCACCCTCATCAGGAAGCTCAGCTCACTGTAAGAATGTCTACACGGTTGGGTGAAGGGAGTATAGGGATAGTCATACCTGATCTGTCACTTCCTGGCTGCCTAACGTGAGCTCTCAGCCAAGTCATATCAACTCTAGAGGTGTCAGCTTTCTGATCTGTAAAATGGGGTGACAATTGCTTCCCAGACCACCTACCAATAGTGCTATGGTACTGTACCAGGTACAAAATCAGTGTGAAATATCCAAAGTGCCACTCCAGTCA